>CM044011.1:67165656-67345656 GCA_024085815.1 Flaveria linearis
TATATCACAATCTTAGAATACAAAATTCAAACCAATATTACAATATATTTCTATATTCAAACCAATCAATCAAACCCTAGTTTCTAACCACAAATAGACAATATAAACATATAATTCTATATTCAAACCAATCAAACCCTAGTTTCTAACCAAAAATTAAGAAATCAAATAATTAAGATACAAAATTGTACCTTAATTGGAGATGCGAGGAGGGTTGATGCAGAGGGGAGGACCGAGGAGATGCGGAGGCGGTCGCAGCTCGCAGCGCAGGCGCGCAGCTCCGATGTCGGCGGCCGGCGGGGAGGCAGTTGCAGGCGCAGCTCGGCAGGCGGCAGCTCCGATGGGGCGTTGGCCCGTGGCCGATGGGCGAGCAGAGGCGGACTGAATTTTTTGAGTGTGGAATGGGGATGGGGCCAATTGGGTTTTTTGTTATTTTTTTTAAGTAATTGGATTTGATTTTGGGTTGGGTTAATTGTTTGATTTTGGGTTGGGTTAATTGTTTAATTTTGGGTTGGGTTAATTGTTTAATTTTGGGCTAAATTTTAATTTGGGCTTGAAAATGGGTTTAAATAGATTGAGTTTTACAAGTCTAGTTTAAATTTCGAAGGGGGGCGATTACAAAATTTTACAGGGGGCGGATACAAAAACGAACGTATAATAACATATAAAAAAAAATTTAGGGTGGGCGGCCGCCCCCCCTCCCATGGGGGCAGGTCCGCCCCTGCTGAGGGGGTCGGGGGTGCGGTCCCGGCTGGGAAACAAATATGTGGGCCCGATTAAGATAACACCTATCCATCGAAGCAGGGTCGTACATTTGCTGTTCAAAAAATAAAAATAAAAACTAACGGAAACAAAATTATAGGACAGACATGATCATTTATAATTTCTTCAAGGATGTTAAGTTAAAACATAAAGATACTAGTACCTCCGTTTGTAATGCTTGTGAGAAGCATCTTTAAAGATAATAAAAAATATAATAAATAGTGGGTCATGGGTGGGACCATGCGACTGGGTCATGTGCGTAGGTTCGGTCGGGCCCTCGAGTGAGACAAGGTCACAAGGCACCTTAGCCGGTGTCCTCGTGAATCATGGCTTGATGCTGACGCCTCTCATGGGGTTTAATGTTCGTCTTTACAAACTTATGCATCATTCACTTGTCCCATGTGCTTGTCAAGTAGTACCTGATCCATTTTTTTAATTTAAACTCTATGTTAAGATATTGTAAGATGATAAAAATTAACAATCTATCGTTAGGATATATGTTAAAGCTATATTTTTGTGTGTGTGTTTTTTAGTTATTTGTGTCGGCATTTAAATAGGTTACTAGATTTTTAACTATCTCAGGAATTATTATTATTATTATTAAATACACATATTGAAGTATACAACTACTTACTATTGATTGATAATAAATTCAGCTATAAAATAAAACTATGACTTGTGATGTGTAAGGATATATTTTTCGCATTTGGCCCCTGAAATTTGAAGCTTTTTCGATTTGATAGCGTCTTAAAGCAACATGTGAGACTTGGTCTCCAAATGTCACATAAGTTATTTGTCTAAGGTCGCAACTCGTTTTTTTTTTATTTTTCTATAGCATCATTGTCTTTGTTGACTTTTTCGTCGTTGTCTTTGCTGTTGTTGTTGATGTTTTGTCGTTATTTTCTTCGTCGTCTCTTTTGACCACATGTGGAATGATGGCATATTGCCTTGCAATCAGGTTAACAAGCAGTTCGGTTAAGTTGGTTTAATCGGATCAAACATGGGTTGATTTCATGGAGCAAATCCTCTCCCCATGTTTTAAATCTATTGTTATTATTTTGTTTTTTTTGTTTTTCTTATTTTCTAACTGTTAGCAACGCGTAGTGGTTTTTAATTTTTCTTTATGTAATATGCAATTGGAGAAGAAAGAAGGCATAGAGTTTATGAAGAAGAATTACGTGTTGATTTCTCTCATGAGCATGTGAGTTAAATCGATAATCTATGCCAGCTCAGCAGTGGCACGTTAGGTGGTGTTTCTAGACCCGATTCTATAACCGTAGTGGTGTATATGTATCTTCAGTTAGATATAGTTGCTCTATCGTTTGTTTGTGTGCTGTATATGTATCACAAACAAGCCTTAGAACTATCTCTTTTATACCTCGTGTCATTTGAATTTATAATTTTCTAGTCGTTGCCTCTTTCGATTCCAATCATGAAACCATGTTAAACTCAATGAAAAAATCAATGTGTTATAGGCATAGAGGTGTTGTAAATTGTTAATGATGTTTTGACTAAAAAGATTAGCGTGTGCAAATATAGATAGTCTGGTTTATTCACAACCAACTAAAATTAATAGTGGGTTCGGTTCCTGATTCAATCGTAATATAAAGGTAGCATATTTGGGTACTACATCTATGAGAGGGAGGGAAGAGAGTGTTGGGTCTATTTGTTTATTGTACTTATTTTATTCATGTTATATATTTTCAAACCATCTACATCATCGTTAGTATAACACCTTCATTTTTTAGAAAAAAATAGACTTTAATTTTTTTAAACAAAAATTATTTTGAAGACATATATAATCAATAAAAAATCATTATAATGAGTCATAAAATTAGATGGTACTCATCCATCCTGTCATAAATATAAGTCTAATGAATAGGGAGCTAAGTTCAACAAGTTTTTGTCATTTTCCATCAGTCAATGCCTCATCAAAAGTTGAGTTTAATATCATCGTCTCATGGAGATCGATGAGAAAACAATGAGAAAGAAAAAATAGTAAATTTTAGTGTATATATGGTAAGTACCATCGACTATGGTGGTGATGGAGGTGTAGGGTGGATTTGGGTCAAATTTAAATTAAAAAGAATTGTGTCTAATATAATCAGTTTTATATTTTTTTATTTTTTTAACTCAAAGATATTTTGGTTATTTTATAAAAAATAAACAGGAAAGTTAACCCTCATCCAAATCAAGGACCAAATATTTACGTTTTTACATAATTTGGGACTAAGCATGTAGTTTTTTAAACTTAAGGACCAAAACCACAATTTAAACATACCACAGGGACTATCCGTGTAGTTTACTCTAAAAAACAAATAGTAACTCTCATACTCATATGAATAATAAACTACTTATAGTAAGAAATCGTGAAAAAAAAACAAACATCGAAACGTCAGCATAAATCTGCATGTTAAAAGTAAGAAAAACAAAACCTGGACGTGTAGGTAATATTCAAAGTTTATATATATATATATACATATATATATATATATATACATATATATATATACATATATATATATATACATATATATATATACATATATATATATACATATATATATATATATATATATATATATATATATATATTGGATGAGGTTAGAATAAGAACTCATGGTTTTTATGAGAACCCTTTAACTCAATGTGGGCCATTGATTTGTAGTGTACTTTTTGATCTAAAGGCCCTGATTTTTTTGGTTTAAATATTCATTCTATGCATACTTGATTTATCCTTCAGGGGTATGAAGGTAATTCACATGCCTGTCAAGACTTTGAAAAAGTAACTTTCTAATCAATCACAATCATAACCACTTTTGTTAAAAAGTCTTCTTCTTCTTTTATTTTTCAAAATTCTTCTTTCCTAAAATACTGAATCATAACCCCCCCTTTTGCCAACTGAAAATTTATTGTCATCTTCATCTGCTATCTTCGACACACCAAACACCCGCGATTATTGCTACATTGCATCTTTTTGCGTCCTCTTGTGAGAACCTTGTGCGTGAATCTCATTAAAGAAGGGGACCAACAGCGATGAAGTAGTGCTGCGTCGACTGCCTTCGTTTGGGGAAGAAGATGGAAGAAATTATAAATGGGTAAGTCCTTTACCAATCTCGAAATTTACTTGACTACAATTTAGGTATTTTCATGTCTGTGATCCTTGATTAATTGTGATTTGGTTTGATAATTATACATGAATCACACCCTTTCTCTCGCGACGATTTATAAGGGTACTGTGTAGAGACTACTGTGAACCCTAGAACCATAATTATTTGTGTTAGGTTAAATTATGTTCAAATTAAACCTTTAAACATGACATATAGGGGGGAGTCGTTTATAAAGCTTCAAATTTTAGGAAATTTTTTGTTTTACGAATTTCATGTTTGTGATGATGATATTTTAGTGTAAATTATGTTAAAATAAGGCGTTAGATATTAGATTTAGGTACAAATACCTTTTGACAAAAATCTCTAAATTGGTTATATTAAAAATTTATGCAGATATAAATTTTTCATGACCAAAACGTTTTCTTAAAAAGTGGGTATATTGTAATTAACTGTAAGAAAGGTGTAATAAAAAAATTCATTTAATTGAGTTATACAATGTTCTGTTGTGTAATCTTTTGTCATTCTTATGTAGTAGTCATTGTGTCGTTGGTCAAACCAGAGATTCATTGTAGTATAATGTATAATTAAGTTACTAATACAATATAAGAAATGTGTAGCCATCGTAACACTCAAAATTGAACTCTTTTAATGTATCTTTTAAGTCCATGTAAAAAAAGTTACTGGGGTGGTTAAAAGAGGGGGGGACATTTTTGGTTGGATAGATTAGATGAAAGTACGTGTTGATTAGATTTCTGTTTAAGTAAATTGAGTTTGGCTGAAATTAGAATCCGCTTTTATTAAAAGGGAGTAGTCATGTTAGTTTTTGTTTTCTGAAATTCACTGTAATATTAAGTATAATTATGTAAGAACATGTAACTACATGTAATAACATGTAACTACATGTAATAACATGTAGGAGAAAGATTAGTCAACGCCCTAATACATTCAACTCTGTATCTTTGCACACAGGCATTTTAGCTTTTATTATGTATAATTATAGTTAACCTAGTATTAGAATGAAAGAAAATGTGTACCCATTGTACGACTCAATCCAACTCTCTTCCTGCATATGTAAAAACATATAATCTGTTGTTTAGAGTCAAACAAAACTGATGTGGTTAGTATAATTTTTATAGTGTAACATATTGTAGCATGATGTAAGAACATGTAAGATTTAGAGCAGGGACCATTATATGGTGTTGAAGATGAAGCTAAAGTTAATTTAACACCACCTCAACGCATTAGAAACAAGGGATGTGGCACCAATCGACGATTAATTGGACCGGGGGAGAAAGCTATCGAGAAGAGTCTGAAGAAGCCAAGAGTGTGCAAAATATGTAACGAGTACACACACCATGATTCTAGGAACTGCCACAAAAAGGTTAAGCCTGGAGCTGCCGACCCAACCCTCTAGGTTTGGGAGACACATGTACTGTATTTTTTGGTTACCACTATGTTTTATGGGTAACGTAAAGTGTTCTCATATTGCATTGACATTATAATATTTTGGGTAAACGTTGTAGTACGGTTGTTTGTTATGTTAGATCATTATGTTTCTTCGCCATATGTTTTTTGGTTACCCTGTAGTCTTATGTGGGGTAACGCATACATATTGTATTATGAAACATCATTGATTATCCAGACTTTGTAACAACCATCTTTTTCATTTTGATGTTATGTGTTTATGTGTTTTTTTGTCTCCTGAAAGAATGTGAATGCGGTAAAAGAATTTTTTAGAAACAGTTAAGCTTTTTTTCTTTTATATGTGATTTTTTACATGTAATTACATGAAGTTACATGTTATTACATGTTGTTGCACATTTTGTAAAAACTCAAAATAACTCTCTGTAAGCTTATATAACCATGTGTAATAATGTGCAACAAAATGCGTCAACATGTAATAACATGTAATAATCAAAAACAGGTTTAAAATTTTTACTTACCACTAACATTTTCCCCCAAGTACACATCACATAATCAGATGAAATAACCAAATGTAACTTAACACTTATTAACGTGATTTTTGGTAAAACTTTCATGTGTTCTATTAATATTTGTTTTGTTTTTTTATACAACTAAGTGTATGTAACAATTTTTTTTATTATTAAAGGATGTCCTTTAAACTGTACCATACATATACTGTCATGTACAATACATTTTAAACTACATTATGCATGTCAGTACATCTTACATTTATAGCACAACTTATATTCGTACATCCATTTACATGTTATTACATTATATTTTTAGTTTCCAGTATACATGAACCACAACGTAAGGCTTGTCATCAACAGAAACCTCAGGCACCCAAAACTTAGTTCCATTTGGAGTCTGGAATATTTTACTACAATGATTTCATGCAAATAAAAAAAATTGGACCAAAAATATGTTAACAACAAAAATACTACACTCAATAAACACAACTTGGTACGTAGCCTATATTACATGTTTCTACATGTTATTACATGTTCTTACAAGTTAAAAAGACTAATCCCCAAGTACATGTTATTACAAGTACATGTTATTACAAGTACATGTTATTACATCCACTGCTCTTACTTTTAAAAGTTTTCAGTCCATTATTAAAGAAAAAACTTCATAAAAAAACAAACTCAACCACGATTTAGTGTCAAAAAAGTGAATGTACCTATATTATTAAAAAGTAATAATACACATTTAATTACATGAAAATTTAAATGCAGCATGTTTTTTCTTACATGTACTTACATGTAATTATGTGTTTAAGTGTTTTTTTTGTCTCCTGAAAGAATGTGAATGCAGTAAAAGAATTTTCTGAAAACAGTTAAGCTTTTTTTTTTTATATATGATTTTTTTCCATGTAATTACATGAAGTTACATGTTATTACACGTTGTTGCACATTTTGTAAAAACTCAAAATAACTCTCTGTAAGCTTATATAACCATGTGTAATAATGTGCAACAAAATGCGTCAACATGTAATAACATGTAATAATCAAAAACAGGTTTAAAATTTTTTACTTACCACTAACATTTTCCACCAAGTACACATCATATAATCAGATGAAATAACCAAATGTAACTTAACAATTATTAACATGATTTTTGGTAAAACTTTCATGTGTTCCATTAATATTTGTTTTGTTTTGTTATACAACTAGTGTACGTAACAATTTTTTTTATTATTAAAGGATGTCCTTTTAACTGTACCATACATATACTGTCATGTACAATACATTTTAAAATACATTATGCATGTCAGTACATCTTACATTTATAGCACAACTTATGTAACATAATATAAATCTCAAGAGGTAGGTATAACATAATGTAAATCTCATGTTACATAATGTAAATCAAATGTTACAGGTTATGTTGGTGCTGGAAGGTATAGTAACGCAAATAAAAAATAAAAACATATATGCAAAACCAGCCAACAACCGGTAATAACATGTTATATAGACTTACCTCTAATAAAATGTAAAAACAAAACTGTATTACATTTGATTACATGTTGTTACATGCGGATGCATGGTGTTGCAAAAGTCCTAAAACCAAAAAAAAACACCCCAAAATTACGTGTTAGACATTCCTACAAATTACATGTTGTTGAAAGGTGTGTCAAAAGTCATAATTACCCACAAGCAACCACAAAAATACATGTGTTACACATTCTTACACATTTTTATATAGACTTACATATATTTAATGTGACTAACTCAAAAAAAATGAACAGTTTAAAAAGTAATAGCTAGAAAGTTTTAATAAAATGACTTACATATAATAAAAAGTCTTATCATTCAAAACAAAAAAACCATTTCATACACTGTGAAAACACCCCAAAAACAAAAAAAACCATTTCATAACATGTGAAAACAAAACTGATAATACATTTTATTACATGTTGTTACACCCCCAAAAATGCTTATTAAGACTTACATATAATAAAAAGTCTTATCATTCAAAACTGATAATACAAATGATTAATGTGGTTCCAACTTCTTAACCAGAAAAAAAATAACATAATACCCATTGCCATGAAAAGCAAAATAAAAGAAGAAACACAAAGAAAAAAAAACAGACCAAAAAGAACAAAAAAACACAAACTAACCACGACGATCATAACCGATGTATCGTAAAGGAAAAATTGAAGAAACAGGGACAGGTGGAGGAGGATCAACTACAGGACATTCTTCATCATGAACGGGGTCGCCTTTATCCGAATTTCCGGTTGGCACAGGTGGTGATGGCGGGGCCGGTGTGATTATAGGTGGATCCACACAAACTTCGACTAAGTGAGATGGCTGTAAAGTGGGTGGCGCAGGTGGTGATGGCGGTGCCGGTGTGACATGCGGTGGATCCACACAAACTTCGAGTAAATGAGATGGTTGTGAAGTTGGTGGAGGGATAAGTTCACCGCCACCCATGAAGCAAGTAGATAATGGAAGAAAATGTTCAACAAAAGTGATGAAGTATATTTGAACTCGAAATATGGTTATGTTGATGGATGAATATGTTTATGGATGATTATTGTAATGGAGTCAACCAAAAGTTGGTGAATATAGTACAAAAAGTATGGCACTCGAGATATGCAAAAAGAAAGGATTTGATGGGTTGGTGAAATAAAGCTTCCAAAGTACATTAAAGTACTGACAAAAAGCAACACATGAAAGGGTGGTTGTGTGCAATTGACGATAATACCCCTCAATGTACTCTTCAATGTTGATGATGTGTCATAATCTTATTGGATGTAAAGGGTTAAAGGGTTCTCACATTAATTGAGGGTTTTCAATTGAACCCAATCCTATATATATACATATATACATATATATATACATATATATGTATATACACATACATATATAGTTTAAACAATTATAAATTAAATCAATTATATAATATTCAAATATAGTTTAAACAATTAAAAAATTAAATCAATTATAAATTAAGTGATTGGATAGTGGTGGTTTTCACGATTTTCAATTATAAACATGGTTTTCATTTGATCCCTCCCCTATATATATATATATATATATATATATATATATATATATATATATATATATATGTATATATATGTATATATATATATGTATATATATGTATATATATATATGTATATATATGTACATATATGTATATATATCTATATGTATATATATGTACATGTATGTATATGTATATATACATGTACATATATGTATATGTATATATACATGTACATGTATGTATATGTATATATGTATATATATGTATATCTATATATATGTATATATATATGTGTATATATATCTATATATATGTATATATATGTGTGTATATATATGTGTATATATATATATATATGTGTGTATATATATATATATAGGGGGGATCAAATGAAAACCATGTTTATAATTAAAAACCGTGAAAACTAGGGGTTACATATATGTAAGTACGTATTACAAAGTGTATAACTAATAAATACATATATGTAAGGGTTATGTATATGTAAGTACGTGTTACCAAGTGTACAACTAAGAGTTACGTACATCTAACTCATACAAGTTACGTATACGTAACTCGATTCGTTATCATCGTCAACCTTGGAGTTTAAATTAAAAAATAAATAATGACCTTAAAAAATAAGGTTAAAGTTTACTCAAATATACTTTAAACAATTAAAAAATTAAATCAATTATAAATTATGTAATTGGATAGTGGTGGTTTTCACAGTTTTCAATTATAAACATGGTTTTTATTTGATCCATCCCTATATATGTGTGTGTGTGTATGTATATATATATATATAAGAAACCATCACAAACCACCAGCGCTGTGACAAGGCCTTGTAATATCTAGAATTGCATATAAAAAAAACGTTAAACATTTTAGCATTGGAGCATTGATAAAATAGGTATTTCATAATGAAAAAAAAACACACAGTTATAAAGGTTGATATATCACCTACAAATCTAGATTTTAGAAAAGTCTTATTTAAAAGTTGGAGGAAAACATGTAAGAATTTGTAAAAATTAAAACCTTAAATCAGTTTTGACTACTAATACATTTTGCGTTGAGGAATTGTATATTATAACGTACTATTTGTTTTGAGTGCAATTCTTATACGTAACAGAGATATATATATGCATGTAGTAAATGTATATTTGGAATTTTATGAAATATTAAAATTTATAAGAGAAAAACAAAAATAAACATAGAAATTGTGAGTGTGATGACAAGGAAAAGACAAATATCTATACTATATTAATAAGTATTTGGGGAGGGTAAAATGGTCATTTCACCAAAAACTCTTAAATTTAAGAGTTTTACAACTCTTGAAACACAATGTACAAGTTTTTAAACTTTGAGATCCCTTTTCCATTCTACAAAATTCAAATTCCCGCTCCTCAACCTCACTCATTTCAAATCAGTGGAGAAGCAGCAGCTCCTTTCACCAAATTCCCACACCCAACAACCAAAACCCTTTGATCTATGTTGGCTTGCCGGTGGAGACGGTGGAGAAGCTCGCCGGCGACCGAGACGGTGGAGAAGCTCGCCGGCGACCGAGACGGTGGAGAAGCTCGTCGGCGTCGGTCACTCTCTCTGGCAATGTTTCGCAACAACCATTAAAGGGCGGTTGTGACTCCTCCATGTTCACGGGTTGCGATTTGGCTTGGTTTTATGATTATTGCTCTTGATGATGGTTTCCACCCATGGGTTTCGATTTGTCTTGGTATATAAACCCCCACCGCCGCCGGACTCATCCACCACCACCAGACAACCACCACCTCCGCCAACGGCCGCCACAGCAAGGTTGACGGCCATGGCCGCCGCATCCGTCTGCGCGGCTAGGGTTTTCCAGCTCACGCGAGAGTTGGGGCATAAGTCCGATGGTCAAACGATGGTTTTCCAGCTCACGCGAGAGTTGGAGCCGTCGATGGTACTTGTGCTCTCATATTTCACCAGCCGATCTAGGGCTCAAACTGGAGGGCCTATGGAGCTGATGGTAGTCACTTTGATTATCGGCTTCTTGTTGACTTTGATACTTTTAGCCCTTCGATTTATCAAATCCGGTAAATCTCTTCTCTTTTTTACTTTACTTTCTTGAATCTGAAGTGGGTTGATGCTTGATTCATTTCTGTGATTTGCAATGTTTGTATTGTTTCCAAACTTTAATCTATGCAATTTCTGTAATGCAGATCAAACGAAGAAGGTTCATTCAGATGCTAACACTAAGGTACTTGATTCGTAAATTAGTAAACTTGATGTAGTTTAATGAGATCTTTCAATCATAAAAGGCAAGCTTGAAAGATTTTTTGGGCATGTTTTGATTTAGTAACTCTAATACAACTATTTGGTGGTCAGATTACACAAATTAAGGCTATAAGTATCTATGTTAATTCATCATTCATATTGTCTATCACACACAAATATTGAAATCAAGAGCTTTTAGTAGGGTTTTGGTTGTTTTCAAGTAACTTCATAGCTGCAAATTCATAAAAAGTTGATTGTGTCAAATTCTGACAAGTTTATATAAATCAAGGTAGAAGGTCCAAAGAATTTAAAACTTTTGGAGCCATAAAGCGGAAAATATTGATGCTGTGGATTTGAAGGCATTACATTCAATTCGTGAAATGAAAATTGTCTTGTAATTCTAGGATGTAGTGAGTACTTCAGTCTGTTAAAAGACGAGTCTATAAATCAGAATGTTGCTTAAGCTCATAAATTGTTCAAGATTTAGCAACGACAAATGAACATTATAGTGTTCTATATGTTTTAAGTGTAGACTTTAAAGGCATACAGCAAGGCTGAAGTTTCCTTGCATAACAAGAGGACAGATTGTTGGATCATCATCAAAGAGAAGGTTCTATTACTTTGTTCAATCATTTTGAATATGTATACATGTGAAAAGTATAAGAAACCTCTAAAAGTTTATATGCTTCACTAATTTGGGAAGTGGGACTTAGAAGGGTACCAGAGAGGTATATCAAAATAATCAAGGATATGTATGATGGGGCAAAAACGTGTGTGCGAGCCCCGATCGAAGACACAGACTCATTCATAGTGGAAGTGGGACTCCACCAAGGATCGGCACTGAGCCCATTTCTCTTCACAGTAGTGTTGGATGAGATGACCAAGTCTATACAGCAGCCAGCTCCGTGGTGCATGCTCTTTGCGGATGATATTTTCTTAATATCGGAATCTAAAAGGGTGCTTAACGACAAGCTAGAACAGTGGAGAGCAGCACTAGAGCGCAAAGGTTTAAGGATAAGTCGCTCAAAGACAGAATACATGCATTGTAACTTTAGTGGCGAGGCGGAAGAGGACATCCAAATCGGTATTCAGGGTATGGCGGTCCCACAAACGTCTAGGTTCAAATACCTGGGCTCGTACTTGCAGGAGGACGGAGAGATACACAGCGATGTAGCGCACCGTGTTCAAGCAGGATGGTGCAAGTGGAGAGCAGCATCAGGGATCCTATGTGATAAGAGGTTTCCAGCAAAACTAAAGGGAAAACTATATCGAGTGGCAGTACGTCCAGCTATGTTATATGGAACAGACTGCTGGGCCATAAAGAAATCGCACGAGAAACAAATAGAGGTAGCGGAAATGCGAATGCTGAGGTGGATGTGCGGTCACACAAGACTTGACCGGATAAGAAAAGAAGTGTATCGACAGAAGCTAGAAGTGGCCTGTATCGCAGATAAAATACGAGAGGGAAGATTAAGATGGTTTGGGCATGTCAAGAGGAGACCAATGGCGGCATCAGTTAGAGCAGTAGAGAACATCATCTTAGAGGGTAGGAGAAGTAGAGAAAGACCTAGATTGACTTGGGATGAGGTAATTAGGCGAGATATGATACACCTGCACCTCTCTGAGCACATGATCGAGGATAGGACTGAGTGGAGGCGTAGAATTAAAGTTAAGGACTTCTAATGTGACCTATAGGAAGGAAGGGTATTTGAAGTCTGGTTGCGGGGCCTGATGTCTAAGTAGCCCATATCTGCCCTTTAACGGTGATTCTACATGCACCCAGGATATATGTATGCTATGTGTTGTATGATTTATTATGTACTGTAGGCTATGTGTTGTATGATTTATTGTATGATGTCCTGCTAGCGATATGGCTTTTTGGTTACTGTATGCTATGTGTTGTATGATTTATTGTATGTTGTCTTGCTACCAGTATGGCTTTTGCTATCGAGTCGGGGGTCTCATTGGAAGCGGTCTCTCTACCTAACAAGATATAGGAAAGACTCGCCTACACCTACCCTCCCCAAACCCTGCTCTTGAGTGGGATATACTGGGTTTGTTTGTTTGTTTGTTCATGAACCGTAGGTATATGATGTCACGCCTTAAGTAGAAGAACACCCTGGTGGTGATGCAATTCTCACTCATGCAGGGGATGACTCAACTGAAGGATTTTTTGGGTGAGCCTCTGATTCTAATGTGCCTTCTTGTTTCACTTGTGCATTTAATAATAAAATCTATCTAAAGCAATCTGAATGTTTGATTTTGAAAAGCTTACTTTCTTCATGCTGAAGTGTAACTTGTTCTCTTGTCAAAATCCACCTATGATATATTGTTGCAAGTAGCCACTGCCTTTCTTTTTGGCTGACCCATTTGGTTTATTGCACTGTTAACTTTTTAGCAATTTTAAGATTGCACCTAGCTATGGTATTGTGAAAGGATTATTAGAGGAAAACTCATCCTTTAGGGTTTAGGCACTGTGAACTACATCTACTATCCAGACAAATAGTCATGAAGACTAGAAGATCGAATCACAAGTTAATGGTAAATCAAGAACACGATTATTAGTGGAAAACTCATCCTTTGTCTAAAATTTTTTGTATAATGAGTCAAATATGGTTACAGAACTCGATTACAACAATATAGTGAAAGCTTAAAAAGTTGATTTATGTTAGTTAATCAATCTTCTTGTGACATATTGGGTATGAACCATGAAGCCTAACGGAATGAACTACAACCGCTCATTGTTGGGTATGAACCATTAAGCCTTTCAGTTGGTCAATTAAATCAGTCATTATATGATAGGTTTTAGCTAATCTGCTTCAATTTCATGATTAGTAAAGTACCAAGCAACACACATGAACACCAACACACATGAACACCAAACTGGTAAAGTATCAAAAAGATTACCCAATGTCGTGCATAAACAAAAACCCTAACTTGATTCCAACATACATGAACATCAACATATTCTCAACTCTGTAAGCATAATAAACCCTAGATCCAAGCAACACACTACCAACATATTCTCAACTCTCTAAGCACAATAACATGATTTATCAAGTTGAAAACAAAAACATTAAATAGATACAAATAGGAAGAGAAGAGCAGCACTCACGTATTGGTACATTAAAAAAGTTAGCTCAAAAGGAAACTGGTCAAATGGGTCAAAGAGGTCAAAAGTTACCCAAGTGAAGTTAATGCACAAAACCTTCTAAATCAAGAGGCATCTGTTGAAATCTAGAGCCAAAATCTTAATCATACATGAGTTGTGAGGGTCCCACCTGAAGAGCATACAACTAAACATTCAGGTCACAAGAGATATACAACTTAATACATTATGCATATGCCTATGGGTCCCATTTCAAGAATCGTGTGGGTCCCACCCCAAAATACACCAACAGTATCTCAACTTTCCTCGAGTAAATGGAGGCCATAATCATGCTATTCACCTTTCATTTCTTTTATACCAAGTGCAGGATGAATAACATGCTTAATGATTTATACCAGAGGTAGCAAAATGAACGGATCAGGTAACGGGTCAAAGCAAGCTCACAAGCTCATCAAAATGGCTATTTTAATACAGATCCAAATAGGCTGCTTTGAGTTTGGTTGGGCTATCAGCCTAACACACAAACACCTTTCTTTCCATTTCTTTTAAAAATCATGAATAATTAATGTGCTAATAAAACTATTAAAAAAGCTTTTCTAACCTTACAAAAGTTCTCAAAGTTTGCTTCATAAGTCAATAGATATGAAATTAAAATTGTCAAATGAAAATTCTTACCAATAGAAGTAAGAGTGAAAACGATACTTACTCTACGAAAATCAGCTATTAGTGTATATGTGATGTAGCATCTTTTTTCATTTTAGTGTATATGTATACGATACGTGGCATGTGACATGAAATTTAATAGTTACGTTCAAATATAATTTAAAAGGAATAATTTTTTCAAACTTGTGAATATGATTTCTTCATTTCTTTCACACTAGCATTTTCTACACTTGGCATATGTTGCGACGGTTGGCTTGCATCAATCAGAGCCACAGTAGCAATTTACAAGCAAATCAGTTGTAGTGATGTTGTTTGCTAACACCAGTAACTAAATATAGGTTGGTGTATATTTTGCTTCCAATACTAAAATCAAGAAAAAGTGTAAACTTCTTTTTTATTGCATGCATTTTTTTCTTAATTTTAAAGTTAACTGTGTGTTTGGTTTTCTGTATATATACCGAACACCAAAATTAGATGTATAAATGAGCGTTATTGTTCCTTTAATACTAATTACTAACCTGTATCATAATAGAACACGGAGGCGGCATGTGGTACACATGACCTGTTTCGGAAAAGCTGAACCGAACCTGAAATTAGAAAAATAATAATATTAGTAATGATAATAATCATAATAATAAGTTCCTAAATTAGCTTGATTTGACTTTCTTCAGTCAAACAAACTACTGTTGACCTTCAAATTGACATAAATCAATTAAATCTTGAAGTTTGAGCTACTTCTAATGCATATATAAGAATATGATATAATGGGTCCAATAAAATGGGTGTGAAAGATTTATTAGCAACCTTTAAACTTTATAGTTATCGCCTACCTGATGCCTTTCTTTCCATTTTGGGAAAAAATCATTCCCCAAAAGTTGAAACAAATGGTCTCTCATTTCATCATTAGTCACAAGTAAGCACTTAAATTTTATAGCTGCATACAACCAGTACCTGATAAAAAGAACGTCACACCTTACAATTCACATATAAAAAACAAAAAGAAATGTGATGAAATCAAAGCTTACCAATCATCATTTGATCCAGTAGGTGTTGCATAGAGTGCATCAGCATTTTATCACCGGTTATACATTTATTGTGTAGTATAACCAATGGCCATCTTTTAGAAAGAAGCTTCTGCCTAATGCCATTTGCAATAGTAGTGACCTGAAAATATATCAAGAAAAAAAGTTATGAATATACAATAACACTAAAAAATAGCTAAAAAAGAAACGGGCCAGATGAAGGTGGAAATGTTCGATCTATTTACTTAAGAATGGGTCGATTTGGGTATATTTTTATTCCAAGCTAGGTCAATAATATATTTACCTAAAAATAAAATAGTTGAGGCAGGTTGAAGGTTTCCCAAAGTGTACATTAAAACATACAACCACTGCAATTGTTTATCTGATATTAAGAAATGTTACTACAATAACAAAGTTTATTAATCAGACTTGAGACATTAACTATTTACAAAAACATTATTGATTAATAAAAAAATACTTGAGCACTTATACATGGGTTAATGTCCCAAAAAAGATGAGTGTGTGTGAGATTTTGCTGTTTACAAAACAAATTTATAAAATATAAAGAAGCAGACAAAAGGTATTTGCAGTTCAACCAGAACCAACCATTCAACTCATGATTATGAAGTGCATCTTCCAACCCGACCTGTTTGACTCATTACCTAACCCGCCCATTTTGCCACCATTAAATAATTTTTAAACTTGCCTTGGATGGTTTGAATCTTCTTTGGCTGAAAAGACCGACGTTTGCTCCATCTACAACTGCTTCAAATGGTCCATAGTAGTCAAGCCATTTCTAAAAGTGGAAAAAGTACTATAATTAAGAACATTTCGATATTCATTTCAAACATTAACTAAATGGAATACAAGAATGTTGTATATGTTTCTGGTTTTGAAAATGTATCATGTCGAATGTTCATATGAGTTCAGTAAGCTTCTTTATAGTTTATATTAACGTGTTTTTGATGACCAGCTACTTGTTGAACATCTTGTTTGCTAAAAACCAGTAGTAATATGCAAGTTGGTTTTTATTTTGTGCCTAATTTAAAGGGGCTGGTTGCTAAATTCAGGAAAGCATGTAACATGAGCTTCTAATTAGTGTGGTTTACTGTTTAAAGAAATCATGAACTCCCTGACATATATCAATAACATATATCATAATTGATTAATGATTCACAGTAGCAATATAATCAAAACAATTTGAAGATCAATAATAACAATAATAATAACAAACCCTAAGCCACATTGTTGTTAATAAACATGATCAAAACCCTAAAAACCCTAAAAACAAACCTGAGCATCAACAGCGGATCCATCAGATCCATCAGTAATCGGTTTAGACGAAGACTCTGATGAACCGGATAACGATTTCACTTCGGCTCGAGTCGACTCAGATAAAGCGGGCCATGAAGCAGCCCCCATCACCGGAGATTATTATCATGTACTGTAGTTGCAGCACCAAACATGTAATCCTGTAATCGTTTCACATCGGATAGTTTCACATGCTTTACAATGAAATCCTCTGCACCTTCTTCCAAACACCTGCAATTCCATCACACAATCGATTAATCAAGTGAATCAATCAAACATCAATCTCATTAACTAACCTAAATGATTAGGTATGAACAAGTGATACGATTCCAAATTAAGCAATTAAGCATGAAACAATAGCATAATTGAAGTAGCTCATCGATTAATTATCTTCCAAATTAGGAAAAAAAGCTACATCATCATCATCATCATCAACAACAACATTAGATGAACATACAAGCTGTGTGTGTGATTGTAAATTTGAAATTGAAATGGAACAAATCGTTACCTGTCAATTCGTGCTACGACGTTTTCCGACGACATGATTACCACCAGCACCTCTCGGAAATTCGCTGATCCCTGAGTAAACAAACATCAGATTTGAAGCTTCAATCGGAGAAGAAGATGAACAATCACAGTATTCAAACGAAAATGTTACGATTTACGATTTAGGATTCACGCACCTTAATTTTTTTGAGCAATTCGTAACCGGTCATTCCAGGCATACAATAATCGGTGATTATTAGATCTACCTGCAAAAATTGGGGGAGAATTGAACTCCTATTAGATCTAAACCCTAACATCTGTTGTTCGATTGAAAAAAGTGAATAAAATCTCACTTAGCAACACCATTAGCCGAGGGTTTACTCCAAGGCGATTTCATCACACCACCAGCATTGCAACTACCACCACCACCGGAGCCCTCCGGCTGCACCTCCGCCGTCGCCGTCGCCTCCACCGCCGTCACCGAATCAGAAGAAACAGCCGGAGACGGAGATACAAAAACCGTATCAGGCTCGATTCCGGCGCGGACAACTTGACCACCAAAACCCACCACCGTTGTTGTCCATGGTGGAACCGTAACCGCCACCGCTACTATCCATGGTCGAAATCCACTGCCCCCAGGTGGTTGTGGAGTGGGCTGTTGTTCCTCAAGAATCGAACGTGTGACTTTACAAGAGAGAATTGAATTTCAAATCGCCCGCCCATTTCACTTTGCTAGTGTACGGAATCCTTGAGGAAGAAGCCAAGAATCATTTCTCTTTTCATGCTATGTAGGGTGATGGGGAAGAAAAGAAGAACTGATGACCTTCCTTTTGAAGAAGATCGATGGTGTTGTTCATGAAAGCCTTATCTAGGGTTTTTTGTGAGTGAAAGAAAGCAACTCTGATGGAAAAGAAAGCAACTCTGATGGAAAAGAAAGCAACTCTAAGTTATTGCCAAAAGTAACACTAAGCAACTCAAATAGTATAGATGAGTTGTAACTTATGCTTTAAGAGATGTACATCTCTTAAAATTAAGAGATTTGGGTGAAAAGACACTTTTGACCTTCTCAAATCAATATATATATAGTATAGATAGGGTGTATTCATAATAAATAGATTTATATATTTTATTATGCACACTATTTATGATTTTTCTTTCTAAAGCTTTCGAATTTTAGTCTTGCTGTTATGAATGGTGCTAATAAAAACATTAAGCTTTCGGGGACATTGGGTTATGTAGCTCCTGAGTATCTTTTAGACGGTATTGTCATCTAATCTTAAACTATTTATATATAGTTAGTTATGTATGTGTATGTATATGCATTTGTATACATGCATACATTCATATATTTATGTTCAGTAAAATCTATAATCATTATTTAATGTTTATCTTGAACTATTTATATAAAGTTAGTTATGTATGTGTATGTATATGCATTTGTATACATGCATACATTCATATATTTATGTTCAGTAAAATCTATAATCATTATTTAATGTTTAGAATAAAACACACGAATTGTCTTTTACTAGGCTTAAAATTTAAAATCAAAAACAAGAATTGTCTTTTTATTAGGTTAGAAATTAAAAATCAAGAACAAGAGTTGTCTTTTACTATTTGAAATTTTAAACTAAAAACAAAAAGTGTCTTCATCTCATTGTTCCTCATAGTTGACAAAAGTGTATTTTAACAATTATAAATTCAATATGTATTTTAACAAATTTGTGTTGGTCAAATGCCCATTTCATCTTCTGTGACAGGTCCGGTAGTAGATGGTGGAACTGCTGGTTTTGAAGAACCTTTAGCTGGCTTTGCAGCAGAAATTGGCTCATCCTTTATAGGTTTCACCTCCTGAAACCCAAAATAATAATCAAACCAAATTAGTTCAAACCATCCATACTCTGGCTCGATGATTGTAATCAAAGCGCAGTAGAGAAAAGACTGCTTGAACATGAAAATGAAGAGCCCAATAGGGTACATTTTCAGTTTTGACTTTCTTTGAACTTGATGCTCCATTTGTCGTTTTATTCTCTTCAGTGCTTTTCCTCTTTCCCTTAACCGACTTGGATGAAGATGGGGTTCCCCGAGCTGACATGGTAGCAGCAGCAAGCTTTGAGGGGCTACTGTCACCAGGTTTCTCTTTAGCAGGATTGTTGTTACGCTTTGAAGAACCCGCATTATTATTAGCCTTTGGTGCAAGAACAGGGGAACCCGCATTATTATTAGCCTTTGATTGTTTTTCCTCAGGTGTATATACAAAGTTCTGTAATGGATATACCTGCAAACTACTGAGAATGATATACAAGTTCTGTAATGGAAACAATGAGAACAATGCTGTAAATCAAGTTCATAGACAAACTATTGCAGGTTTAAAAATCTTTCCTGGTGTAAAGAGGAAGTTGGGTGATGATTTGCAGGATGAAGAATTCACCAATTTGAATACTATTATTATGAATTACAAGAAAAGGTGCACCAATTTTCAAAATAATTTGGTCCGTCGGGCGAGCAATCCCACATATAACTGCAGTGAGACCATTAAACATAATAACCAATGTGCTGTAGAAGGCAGCCTCTCAAAATATTTTAATTTATTTTTAAAAAGTTGATGACTTGCCAATTTACTTCATTTGGTGTATATATGTCTCCATATGACATACAATTTAACTTTTATGTTATTTTTAAATATTAGTTATCTTTAAACCTACAAGCATGCCTTTGCCGATTTAAATTTATTTATAAGTCGCAATATCAACTAAAAGCAAGAAAATTGTATGTTGGTTCAATGGTTTCGATTTTATAACTTATATAAGCTTCATTGCTAAAATCTAGAAAAAATGTTAAGTTAATGCTTATAAAATTTACAAGGGAAATGATTCGTGTGAAAATCCATTTCATATGATTTTGTATGGAATTTGATTGGTATTGTGCATATAGTTATTTGTAATATTTTACATACTTTATTTGATCTAAATTATAATCTCATTTGCACAAGGAACGTTAAAGTGGATAGTTGTAAACTCAATATCATAACTGAAGCATTTTGTTATTGGAACTTTGATTTGTAAATGTTTACTAATCAATTGTACGAAATATATGAAGCTGTAGGCCCTCAACCAACACATGTTTAGTTAGGCCCTCAACCAACACATGTTTAGTTTTGATCTCTTTATTATTCTGTGGTCAATAGAGTGTACATCTACATGTTTTATTCTTGTTCCATTATTATAGATTTGACGTTTTTTTCTAAATCAACTTTGTTGATACATTTGAATGTTGATAATAATGTTCTCGATTTACGTCATATTATTTCAGAATGATAGGGCACTCACTCATAAATATATGAAGAACCGACTGTAAATGCTCTTAGCTTAGCATTGTGAAATATATCGATGTCGTCGCCGTCGCATCGCGCAGGTTCCATACTAGTTGTATATAAAATGTAGATATAAAAGACGTAACTTTTCAAAAGCTAATTAGATCAATAACATTATGGGCGACCTATATCTATTCACTATGCTTAAACGGTGAGTGATATGGCTTTATTAATCATAGAAAAATTCAAGAATGAAAAAGACTACGTCCTGCATAAGGAGTTAAGTTCTAACTGAACCAATCCTAATGGGCTAGTTGGCTGGACAGACTAAGCCCAAAACCCATTATGCCGGCCCAAATCAAGTTACCTACAACATAAACAAATTATCAAAAAGAAAAAGAAAATAACTAAGGATGCAAAATGGATGTGATCCACCCACCATTGATGGTTGGTTAATAAATGAGAAGGGCCCAAGGCCGCAACATTTTAGTACTCTCGTTGTAATTTAAATTATATTAAGAGTTAATTACACGATTGGTCTATAGGCTTTGCTCATATTATAATAGTGATCTCAATTTTTAAAAAATTATAGGTTTGGTCCTTACTGTTACCAAACGGTAACATAATTGGTCCTGGAGTTGATGGTCGTTAAGTTTTTCAGTTAAGTTAGTGTAAAATGTCCCTTTTACCCCTTAACAAAATAAAAAAAGTAAAAAAAATGCTATTTTGTTGTGGGACCCACTATCACCATCACCGATACTTTAAACCCAAACCCCCACCCTCACCCCATCCCATCCGACTAAATCACCAACACCAACCACCGCCACCACCAACCATGCCTTACAGGCTTGCACCGCCCCCACCACCATCCACCACCTTCCAGCCACCATCATCTCCTTCCATGATCAAAATCACCATCACCGTTGCTTTGTACACTGTAACACCAAGAAATTTTCGTTTGGAGTGTCAGGCGACTGGAGGCCCCTACGCATGGAAGTCATGCGACTGAGGCTCCATCGCACGATAGTGGCACGACTGGAGCTCCATACGCATGATAGTCGCACGATTAGAGTGTCCAATCGCATGGAGCTCATGCGGCTGAAGGTTCAGTCGCATAGAAGCTCTGGCGACTGGACTGTAGTATTTAAGGGAGAGGGCAGCCCTTACCCTCTCCCCACACTTGCGAAACCAGAGAGAAAGAAGAGAAAAAGGAAAAGAGGAGAAGAAAGCTTGGTTCAAGCGAGTTCAAGAGTGCAAAATCGACGTGTAGTGAGTCGAATCGAAGCTCTACTCAACGGGATAGTTCAGGTGAGTTCTAAGACCCCTCTTTTACACATTTTTGAAGGATTTTAGGGCTGGAACACATCTGAAACTATTTTTGGGTTTTGGGTGTTTAACCCGTGTATGTATGAATGTGTATGTGTATAGTGTGTTTAGAATGCGATTTTGGATGTGTATGTGCTTGTATGATGTCATATCATGATTCCCTAAGGTTTAGGAGGGTTAATTTGGGCTTAAAACGAGTTTGGAAGGATTTGGAGGTCGTGAACCGCGACTGCAGTTCGGGATGAACTCCAGTCACTGCCCAGTTAGGGCTAGGCGACTGAAGGGCCAATCGGCCGACTGAGGGACGATTGAGACTCAGTCGCACGACTAAGGTTCAATCGCACGACTGGAAGCCCAGTCGCATAGGTGCTCAGTCGCCTAGTGCCCAATCGCGCGACTGAGAGTTCAGTCGCATAGGTGCTCATTCGCATTAGTCCCATTCGCATGATGTCCAATCGCCTAGTATTCATTCGTACGATAGAAAGCCCATTCGCACGATTGGATGTCCATCCGCATGGATGCTCATCCGCATTGGCCCAATCGCATTGTGTTCAGTCGCATGGAGGCCACGCGACTGAATGGTGCCCAATCGCCCAAGTAGGGCTGTTGTGTACGAGAAGAGATGTAGTTCAGTTACTGACCTTCGAGAAAAGAGTAAGGGTAAGTAGTGATGTGGTAGCTCCCGTAGGTACCTGTGTGATAGCTGTCAAGGCTTAGAAGTTACGTTGGGCATAAAGACGATAGTATCGCATGTATATGCATAATGTATGTATGTTAAGTATGATGTAGCCCTATATGATGGTAATGACTGATGACTGGTAAATGTCGATATTCCTTGTTTCGATACGTGTTTATCTTTCCGTGACTTTACGTGTTATGATTAATGAATGAACGAAAGTAATAAGTAACGTAAAGTGAAAGATAATGAAAGAGGAATAAAATGAATGAATGCATGCATTAATGAACGAATGAACTTAAGAAAGACTTGCAAGCAAATGTATGGAGGTACACATCCCTGGCAGGTGGTAGCTCAACGGTTTGCGGGCTAGCTACCCCGAAGGATACACACTGGGGTCAGTCTTTGTGATTGACCATATGTATGGGATCCTTGCCGCTTGGCCTAGGTGACTGGATCAGCATGAGTGCACAACGTTCGTGATTGATCATCACAGGTCCAGCACCCGCAGTCGTGCACAATGTTCGGGGTATAGCGTATGGCATTGATCCAGAATGAAAGAGGAAAGATAAGTGGTACACGTACCTACCCTAGGTGACTGGATCAACAGTAGTGCACAATGTTCGTGATTAATCATCACAGGTCCAACACCAGCAGTAATGCATGATGTTCGGGTATGGTACATGTCACCGAAAGTAATGAACGTACGAACGAATGTAATGAACGTATGAATGAAGGAAATGAACGTATGTATGTAATGAATGTATGAATAGAAGGAACACCTAAACGAATGTAATAATCGTACGAATGTATGTAACGAATGTATGAAGGAATGTAAAATACGTATGAATGAAAGAACGTGAATGTTAACGATGAACGGTACACAAATGAAAGCAAATGAATGAACGAAGAAGATAATAATAATATTATCTATGTGTACGTATGTTGTATGATCGCATGTATGTAAAGAACGGTTTTAACAAAAGAAAAGTATGGTATTTATAAAACTAGAACTCACTCGGCAACGCTGACCTTTTATGTGTTTCCAGCTGCCAGGTAGTGTTGCTGAGGATGGCACGAGGCGGCTACTCAGTTCTTTTGGGATGGCATTCCTTTGTACATAATGATGCGACACATTATGTTGCATGCAAGTGTTTGTTGAGGATTCAAATAAACGGGATTACTTAAGGAATCCTCTTGGTTTCATATGCTTTTGCAGCAAACATTGTATCGTTATATAATGCAAAAATATGTATTTTGTAGTTAATCAACGATGTATTATTTTGAAAAAACTTTCATGATGAAATGAGAATGTCCTTTTTATCGATTCCGCTACATTATTTTACTTAGTAAATATAAACTATATGTTTGATGTGCAATGAATGATCAACTGTAAGCGTCTCGAGAACGGGGCCTTACATACACACCCCACCGTCGTCCACCCCCCTCCAGCGCCACCACACCTGAACCCCCCCCCCCACACACACCACCATCGTCACCTCCACCACCCTTCACCGCCCTCTACCGACACCACACCATCGCCATAATTTTCCCAACCCAACCACGACTCCATCCCCTTTTCCCTCCCTTGCATCCCGTCTGCCACTCTCTTCCCTTCGGCACAGCCCGCTGCCTATGACGGTTCTAACCACCTGGCTACCACGATCGGAAGAAACCCAAATAGAAATAGATGAATTGGGAATTAAGAAACCCAGATCGGGTATGGTGATCAAGGTGATAATAGATTTAAGTAACCAGATGGCAATGGCAAAAGAAATTGAGAAGCTGGCGATGATAAAGGTGGTGGGGGGAAACGTTCATCCTTGGTGATGGTAAAGGTGGTGGTGGGCCGTTCATTCTTGGTGATGGAAGAGGTGAAGGAAGCAATCCAGATGATTGGTGCTGATGTTAACCTTGATTTTGATTTTGACTTTGCACTTGAGGATTTTGCTGATGCTAAGGATGAGCTTGTGGAGGTCCTTGTGTCGGATCAATGATCGAATGCTGAAGGTAGCGCATATAAGCAGAGATGGGAGACTATGTTATGTTTGCTCACCCTGTATGATCACCAGCAGCTGGTGGTGCACCCTGTATTTTCAAATTTGTTGATTAGTCAGTGATATAGGATGGTGATAGTGGTGGTGTGATGGATGGTGGCGATAGCGATGGTGGTTGGTTACCGGTGGTAGGTTGCGAGGGATGGTCTATCGCAGGTGAAATGTTGATTGGCAGGTGGGTTGACTACTTGGCCGGTGGATGTGCGGTGAAGGAGGTGCGATGGTGGAGGTGGGGGGATGATGATGGTGTGAAGGCAGTGATGGAGGTTCGGTGGATATACACACACTTGCAATCATATGTGTGTGTGAATATATATATATATATATATATATATATATAAAATTAAAAAGTGGGTCCTATATGAATTAATATGTAGAGTTTATTATATATTTTAATAATCAGGGGTATTTCGGTCTTTTCACATCCACTTAACTAAGAAAGTTAACGGAAATTAGTGTCAGGGATAAATTATGTTATGGTTTAGTAAACAGTAAGGACCAAACATGTAATTTCTCAAAAGTTGGGACCAATATTACAATATGGGTAAAGCACAGGGACCAATCGTGTAATTAACTCTTATGTCAAATAACGTTTTTTCTTAAGTGATAAGAAAGTTACTTTAGCTAATAATATTATTTTTAAAGCACATGCTACAACTCCTCATTACAAATATGTCTCCTATTTAGAGAGAGGAAGCGGTAGGGGTGTCATTCGGGTTTTTTAATCGGGTTTTGGGTTGTTCGGGTCGGGTTCCTCGGGTTTTTTGGTGTAGGAAATCAACCCGAAGACCAAACCAAATAAGCAACATTTAATCGGTTTTCGGGTTACGATACTCGGGTTTATTCGGGTCGGGTTAATGTTTTGTTATGCTCTCCTTTTTAGGCTCCGACTGTTCTATGTTTTTGTTAGACCATTTGGTCCCAACCGCGTGGTAAAGTCAACGTCGATCCCTTACCTGTTCGCAGAAGTCTTATTATTATTATTATTATTACTATTCACTTTATATATATATATATATAAAAATTGGTTCATATGCTAACCCTTATTAATTGTAATAACTAGTTAACTCATTTAGCTAATGAAAGGATGACACATCAGCATTAGTAAAAAGTATCTGGGAGGGTATTAATGTAATTTTATATGGTACAACCTCTTTCATTGTGATATATTGCAAACAACTTTTCAATGTGACATAACTTTTTTTGACCACTCAAACCCCAACGTGTACTTTAATTAATTATATATTTTCATATTTTTCAACTAAACAATTTATTATATCGATAAAAACATATTTTTTATAATTTCTACCTTTTGTTGAGTTAATCTATTATCTTTTTCCATTTTCTCTTTTTACCATTTGTATTAATATACATGATATCAAACCTTATATTTAGACAAGGTAATTTTTTTACGTTAACCAAATATTACATTATTTTTTACTATTAATTTAAACAGGACAACGGAAGACAAATTTGTAAGTAACATAATTTAAGATATATAATGCAATGTAATGTAATTGTTACATTAACTAATAGTATAAGTTGGGTGACTAATTTTACTCTATTTACATCAAATATACATTTTCGTACACTTTTTTACTTCATATTTCCATTACATAACATTAAATTACATGTTATTACATGACCAATAAATTTATATTTTTATTAGATTCTAGTATTAATATAATATAATATAATGTAATGAATGTTTTTTATACTAATTAATATAATATATATAATATAATATAATATAATCTGCTAAAATTTATGTAAACCTCCTTTTATGTTACTTTTGTAAGTTTGTTGTTTGTTTACGTTCGTTGTTTATGCTCCTTTGTCTAACATTACTTACAACGTAATGTGAAGTATACAGTGTAATGTATGTAATGTGACATAATGCTAGGGTGATGTAATGTAGTGTAACGTCTAATGCTTGTTAATGTAATGTAACCTGTTTACATAAATTTTTTTAAAACTAAAATAATGATAAAATTTTTAACATAATGTCTATTATGGTAACATAAATAAGTAAAAAAACAACTCTCTAAAAACCAATACTATATCATGTTCTTCCAGTGACTTTTTTTCATTTCTTTTGCAATTTAATATATTTTATTTTCATAATTTTTCATAGACTATAGGTACAATACCATAGGAAATTTTATTTAGATCAATATACTAATGTAATCTGCTGAAATTTATGTAAAACCTCCTTTTGTGTTACTTTTCTTAATTTTCTTGTTTATTTACGTTCGTTGTTAATGCTCATTTGTCTAACATTACTTACAACGTAATGTGAAGTATATAATGTAATGTAACGTAATGTTAGTGTGATGTAATGTAGTGTAACGTTTGATGTCCATTAATGTAATGTAACCTGTTTACATGTTATTTTTTCAAAACTAAAACAATGATAAATTTATAACAACACAATGTCTATTATGGTACATAAATAAGAACAAAAAAATAACTCATTAAAAACCAATACTATATCATGTTCCAGTGACTTTTTTTTATTTTTTTTTAATTTAAAGATTGTTTCTAAGTATTTCTCTTAGTTATTTTATGTAGTACTTAGTTTTAAAAAATTGTATTTTTTATTATATGTGATTTTTGCAATTTGGAAATCACAAAATAATAGTAATTTAAGATTTATGTTTCAATTTAGTTTTTTTTATTTGAAAAAATGATATATTTGAAAACTAAAAAAAAACTATGACTATTATAGGAAAGATGACAGTGACAAGATGGGGTAGATAACATTTACTGAGGGTTTGAAATTACTTAATTACCCTTCCTGGTTTAAAAGAAGCTTTTGGTTTGAATATTAAAATGCAATTAAATCTCCACCTTTAGATCATGTTTTGTTAATCCAAGAGTGCATAGGATGGGATTAATGGGTTCTTACAAAGAGGATGTGTTCTTATATATATAAATTTAAGTGGAAGTGAGAACAGTAAATCCAATCCTGTTAGGTTCCGGTCGTTCCGTGACGAAGCGCGAGTACAGTTACTAGTTAGATTTTAACCACTAAATATACTTTCTTCTCAAAAGTTTTATTTTTAATTTAAATAAATAAACCATTAAATTTTCATGTGTTTTATATTTTTATAGGTTTTTATTGGGGTCTCAAAAGAAACTTCTCTATCTTTTACCATATAGGAGAGATTTACCTATACGATACAATCCTAAAACTCTATCAATAGCTTTTTATATTATCAATATAAGAGTAGTTACACGGACCGTCCTTAAGATTTGCTTAAATTTCACATTTCATTTCTGAGATTAAAAAAATTATAGTTTTAGTCCAAAGTTTTGAAAAAACGTAACATGTTATGTTTCTGGGTCAAACGGTGAAACGACCATAAATTTTTCTGTTAAGTAACTGTAAATTTATTATTTACCCCTCTTCTTCTCACTTTCTTCTCAAATCACTCACACAACTCCATCTTAACCACCACCATACCACTAATCCACCACCACCCCTGTCACGATCACCACACACCTCATCTGCACCATCACCACACCACACCACACACCCCATCTCCACAATCGCCAGATATGGAGATGGTTTTAATTTATATAATAAACAGTAGAATAGTTTTTCTTTTTGATTGATGAATATGCATACTCTGTACTCTATGTATACTCTACATTAATAAAGAAACACCTATATTTGGTAAAATTTGAACTCATAACTTTTGATCAATGTTATTAGGCTTTGGTAAAATTTGAACTCATAACTTTTGATCAATGTTATTAGGCTCGGATCGGGCCGCTGATTCAATCCACCCCAACTTGTTTCCTTCTTCAAGAACCGCCCGGTTCGAAGCGGTTTTGTGGTTAGACCAGGAACCAGGTCGGATCGGATTTTTAATTTTTTTAAATTTCAAGATTTTAATAGGTTTAACGATTAGGTCGGATGATGAATTATAGTGTTGGATATGTAATTATTATTGAGTGTTATACATATAAAATGCTTATATTGAATTATATATATAACTAGATATATAATATACACATATATATAATTATGACGTTAGCTGGTTTTTAAATCCGGTCTGACCTGTCAACCAGTAAGATGACCGACTCGTTGTGTAATCCGTTTCTGAGAACGTTGCTTTTAATTGAAAAACATATCGCTTTACCACCAAAATATATCATTAAAGCACACCACTTTACCACCAAATAAATATAAGAAATGACATGTAAAGATTTTTACAAAAAAAGAAAGATAAATTTTACGTTTTAGTTTTAGTTATATTATATAAATAATTACATAAAATGTACACTAAATGCTCTTATGGACACAATGATCAAAATGATTTCGCTTAATTTTCACATATCTGTGTTTCTTGACAATACACGCTCCTTTACTACATAAATCAACATATTAATGTATATAGCCTTTTAACAAATCTGAATGATGATATACCATAAAAAGGTTTGAATCATTTATCATTGTACTTTATTTTTTAGTTATTACATTTCATTGAAAAAGTAAAAAAAACAAACTTATTTTTACTATATATTATGCTAGAAACTTATATATATCGCATGTTTAATAAGAATAAAGTTTAATAAACACATACAGAAATCAAACATAAACAAATTATAAAATGATCTCATACAACTATTTTAAGTTACACGTGTGTTTTGATCTCTCTAATAGATATATAAATAATATAAAAATTATCTATATGAACGTATATGAACAATAAAAAGTAGTTAATATACAAAGTTTATTTTTCATACAAAAGTATCACACTAGAAGAAATACACAATCATATAGAATTATCATGTAAGAGGCCGGAATTATTACATGGGGATAGAATTATCACGCAATAATAATTCTTTTTACTTAATAATTTCATCTAGGCTTAATATTTCACGCAATTGTAATTCTTTTTATGTAATAATTACACTTCCGTTTCGTATATATTGTATAAAAAATTCCTTTAAATTCTAAACTTCTTACCTTATATATATTCCTATGCTATATACATATGGGGAACATACAATTTATTTTTATGGAAAGTGGAAGCCACGTCTATTAAATCGTAGAAACCTTAGTACTTATAATATTGAAATTTTTGAAGACCACAAAATGGACTAGGGAATAAACAACAGTTGTCTCTCGCAAGCCCACTTATTTTAATTACCAAATTGATACCGAACATAGTTTTCTATTGTCTTGCAAATAATTATTACCTACCAAATGATTTTGTAGAAAAGTAACTATTTATTCGTTTTCTCTCTCATTTTGCCTTAAGAGTGTACATTTTCCACCCACTAACCCGCTCCAAGGCATCTGACACACCCTTTCCTTTGCTTCTGACCCGGTCTGAATTTTTTATACTTATGATCCGATCCGGTTAGAACTAACATTCAAACAGCCCCTCAGTCATAAGCCTGGATTGAGAAAGGCTGACAACAATAAATTCAAAAAATGCTTGGTTTTTTTCATTTCGTTTCAGGTCTCCAAAAATCCAAAAATGATAAGTAGCACTAAAATATAAGTTGTATGCAGAGGTTGTTATCATGTGTCATGTGTGAACATTAAATTGGAATAACAAAAGCCCATACTTGAAGAAATAGAGTAGACAATAAGCTGGTGGGAGAACCCTACCATCCCCATAACATAATCAAAGTATCTTCTAGGTGACACTTGCACATCTTTGGTAACTTATGACCAAACCTCATTCTAGAATGGCCACGTGTCCAAATCAGGTCAAAAAAATGGGACCCACAAAGACCCTAAGACCCATAAATGTTGTGGGCCCATATAGGGCACTGGAAAGGAAGCACATGGGACCCAAACCAAGATTATATCATCAACAGCAGACAAGACTGCTGGTATTGTTTTAGTATTTTTTTTAATAACTAAATCTGTCTCCAACCTATAAATTCCACAGCCTTTCTAAGCCAAAGCTGTTTCAAAAACAAGAAAAACACCCTTTTATATCAACCATGTCTAGCCGAAGAACGCAGGCTACTAGAAACAGAGAACGCGAGATTGATTATCAAGTGTCTAAATTACAAGCATTGCTACCAGCTTCAAGTTCTGGCTGCAATAAAACAAGGGTAAATTAGTAGTTGGATTTATTTATGTTTATAAGTGCATGTAATAGGTGACATGTTCATAGACTTTTACAAAACAAGTCATAGATTATGATCTTTAGATCATGTGTAAGCAATATTTGAAACTGATTTGTATTGATATGATGAAAAAGGTAACCGCATCGGAGATTCTTGGAGAGACATGTGATTACATAAAGAACTTGAGAACAAAAGGGGACATTCTAGGAGAAAGATTATCTCAACTGTTGAATTGCATGGAAAACAATAATGTTGATGTAAACATAATCAGAGATCTTCTGCAACAATAGTGTCTGTGTGGCTGTGTATGTGTTTGTGGAGATCAGTAGATCACTGAGCCAAGCAGATACATATTATATATGTTATATTAAGTTATTTAAATAGCCTAGTCATCTCTTCAATTTGAGAAATAAGAATAAACAACATACCCAAGTGTATACATCAACCATAACAAGTTAGCAGTACCTGGTAAGTTTGAAATTATCGCTCGTTGAGAGGGTTTAATTGCTATAAACCCTACTCTTAATGATTCTTTCCACCTCAATTACAGACAGATGCCTTATCATATTCATCTTGATCCACCTTTCGCTGCCTTCAATGCCACCAGTAATCTGTCGATCCTCCATTTTTAACAATTTCAATCCCTCACTTGATTTTGGGAAAAACCCTTCAGGTCTCAAACACCAAGATTTGAATACACCAAACAAACCGTCATATCATTATCGAATCTTTCTACACCCCCATCATAAAACTTAGCATTACTCATCAAAATACCATAAAAAAGGAGAGAATCTATAGCAGATGCAAGGCTTCTCCAAACTGTAACAAAATCCATCTTGTTCAAATTCATTTCTAATATTGACATTTTTGCCTGCAAATAATCAAGTGCCCCAATGAATGACTTGGATACTGCCCAACCTTCTTCAGTCTTTTCCGTCCATTGTTTTTTATTTCTTATATATTCATGACTGCAAGCATCAAAACCCCTGAAAACAACCTTTGACAGCTTCTCAACCCATTCGGTTCTAAATCTTTCCAGTTTATGTATTTCCTCATCAATTATACCACTGGAATCATCCTCGCCATCTAATCCCATTTCTAGAAAAAATACTTCTTCACACCATTCCTTTAAAACCGATTCAAAGTACCGAGAACCATTGACAGATTTCGTCACTTTAATCAAAGCATCGTCATCGGTCAATGCGGTCAACCCTTCGGCTTCTTGACATTTTAAAAGGATGAAATCCAAAAACCGATTAATAATCGGTGCACCAGCCAATCTAATAAACCTGGACCTCAGTTGAACACTTGGAATTGACTTACAACGTTCAATTATTGAAGATAAACGCCGAAGAAATGAACTTGAAATTGCAGGTGACCTGTAAGCTTCTGAACCTAGAACAAGAGCAGATTCTTTAACTTCCATTAACCATTTCTTTTCATCTTCAATTTCGGGCGTCAGCTTATCAATTGCATCACTGAGTTCTATTTCAGCCCACAAATCAAGCCAATCGGGTCTGTCACAGAATATAGATAAAGATGAAACCTTTTGCATGTTATGATCCTCGTCAACGGATAGTGTGATCCCCGATTGTGCTACAAGAGTTTTGACTTTTTTGTCAAAAGAAATCATTAGGTCAATCAAATGTAACCAAGATATTTTAGCTTGTGAACGGTTTTCTTCAGACAACTGATTTATATAAATGGGGAATAATTCTTTTGCCATATAAGTCGATAATGATGTCACCATAGCTGAAATCCATTCTTCCCTGCAAGAATAACCCGATAGCATTGCTTCATCAACAAGTGGCTGCAACAACTCATCCATAGAATCAACGTAATCCCGGGTTACTTTATAAACTAATGCAAAAATAAGCTCGGGTTTATCAACCCAGTTTGCAAAATGGCGTTGAGATGCAATTGAAATAGGGTTCACCAGCTCTTCAATGGCCCAAAGGGGCTGATGCAGGGTAAATTCATTGTTATGCCCTTGAAGTTGTCGAGATTTTCTTTGTATTTGCAATTCTTGTAATTTGCATAGTACAAGAAAACCATCACAATAGTGTTTTTTAAGGTCACCGCGGACTGTAAAAAGGGGATTTGTGGCCTCTAATGACTTTTTTTCTTCTAAATTAGAAGGATTTAAAGTGGAAAGAGGTGGTGGCCAATTAAGCAAAGTTAAAAGAGATCGATAATCAGCAATTGTTTGAGGTCTTAAAATGGCTAATGCTCGATCTACTCTGTGATCAACGGCTGAAACTAGGCGAGACCACTGTGGGCGTGTTTTTGAAACTTTGGTTAAAACATCTTCTGCTAGTTTGAGAGCATTAATAGCAGCAAAACGCACTTCTCCCTACACATAATAAATTTTAAAGAAATATTACTTTTTCCTGGAAATAAGTTGCAAGTACATAGTCCCCTTTTTTGCTTTTCTTTTTTAACCTTTTTACCTCTAAATTATGGGCAGATGTCTGTTTCCTTAGGTTTCTGTTTACACTGGAAGAAACAGCATCTTCAATATCCCCAACCAAGGAGTCAAGTTTCAATGCAGTTTCTGCAAGACATGATAAACATCACATAAGAAAAACTAAAATGAAAGCTAAGAAGAAGTTAATCATTGACTTTTGGATTTACAAAAGGATTTTAAGTTCATCAAATCACCAGCATAAACTCGAACTGTCTCAACCCTAGCCACTTCACGGGCAAGTGCTGGTAACTCCTTCCCCAAGAAAGTTTCTGATCTCTCCTTTTGATTTCCTTCCTCACCAACTAAACACATAATCATCATGGTCATTAAATAGTCAATCTCTATATTCATTATCATTATATGGAAAACTAACCTGATATAGAAGACTGAAAATTGTTTAATTTGGCATTTATATTGTTGAACAAGACACCTACTTGATCTGAGTATGTAGAGTAAGCAACCAAACAGGAACCAAGCTTTGGTTTAAATCTGTGAGGTTTTGATCCAAAAGATAACAATCATTCTGCAACTCAGAAACAAGTCTAGAAGCTTCTAGAAGATTGTCAGCTGTGAGTAGTTTGGTGTCTAGAAAAGCGAGAACAGAAGGAGAGAGAGATGAAACTAAAGGTAGAGGTTCAATCATAGTCTTTATTAATCTTGATGACAAACAGATATTAACAACAATAATCCTGCAAAACAATTGCTAAATTGCAATATGTTAAATAGCCAAAAGGCTTGATGACATAAGCATTAAGTTATTTAAAAAACTGCATTAATGAGAAAGTAAAAGGAATAATAGATAGTTGACTTATCTAGCAACCAGGAATGAGATTACTTACCCTAATTGACTCACAATATCAAATAGGCACTACTAGTTCCCAGAAAATGGAATGGAATTCATTCCAATTCTTTGAAGTTTTCTATTTTCTTTGTAAACCTGTCAAAGATATCAAAATGTAATAATGATAAATGTGGACAAACGTTTCTTGATTTTTTTAGTAAAAAAAGTATTTAAAATTGAATGACAAATACTAATAAAACTAATTACATGTTATTATTTGATTGAGGAGAGCATTTAATGAAAGCAAAAACTAAATGGAAAATGATTTCTGGCAATCAGAGAACCAACTAGGACACAATGAAATAATGTTTCTTTATACATTCAAGGATCCTCTCGCTAAGAGTTTTTGCAACTGAGCAACTCAACTCAGCTTTGTATACAAAGTTGGAACTTGGAAATACAGATACTTAGACTTTAGTTACCTAGGTGGTGTTTGGGATTTGCTTATTTAAACAGCTTATGCTTATGGTTATGTTTATAAGCAGTTACACTAAGGGTTAACCTTTTTAAAATCCATCAATAATTATCAGCTTGAGATAAGCAATCGAATACTGCGTGCTTATGCAGATAGGAATAAATATGTTTCTTATGCACACTCAAAAGCACTTATTTATTTCCTATAAAATACAATAAGCAGTTAAAGTTCGTAAGTTGTTTAAATAAAATAAGCAATCACAAACACAGCCTTGTATTCTTTAAAACTTTGCTTAATATGAAGTGATAGACGAGGAATCTTAACCAATTTATCAATGTAGATTTGCAAGAAGAATGAGCCCATTTGACTCGAAAAGAAAAACACTTTAAACCAAATTATGTACTAGAACATTATATATTAAACTCTTTAATATTCAGAACCCCAACATAATTTATATACAACACCCAACCCAAAGAAAAACTAGAACACCATAGACTAAATTCTTGAATGTGCAATTTTATAGTGTAAAAACATTAAGAAACAGTTATGAAGTCATATATATTGCATACAAAGAAGGTTAACCATTTCATCATATGCTCTCTATCATCCGCATCCAAATCTTTTTCAAGCTGGCCCTGATTTTCAGGTTAAATTTTTTAAATTTCCTTATATGTTACATTGTTACGTACAAGATATTCTAAGAAAAGCAAAAATATTAAGCCTTGTATTAAAGCAGGTAGATGTCAAAGTCTCCACAAGGAACAGAAAACTGTAATAGAAGTTCAATTTTTTCCTTACTGGACTTACGAACCTTTTCTTTCCAAATGGTTCAAAATTCATAACATCCAAGAATAAAGTAGAACAAATATACTTATATGGAAGATACTATGAATGTGGGTCAAACAAAATCATAAGAAACTATAACTTAACATCTTCAGGTTTATTATCTGAGACTTAATCCATGAAGAATACTTAAATCAGCTAAGGATCTTGGGGAATTAGACTATTAGAGAGTAGACAAGGAGAGTACAAAGTTTACCTCAAAATCCTAGATTGGAAGTGGCGATTTGGTGTGTAAACACGATGAAGAGGAGGGAAAGGGAAATAGGCGTCCGGTGGCTATAACTTGGATCTAAGAACCATCAAATCAATAGTTGGTGCAAATTCAATACACACGACCTGCGACTTCCAAATTCGGAGTTTGAACCTGCAATTTCCTTAAGACAATTACAATAAAACCAATGCAAGTTTCAATTTTAATTTGGAGTATTCACGGGCTGTTAGAAAAATCCCTAACTTTTTCCGATCAAAATCAACACTAATTAGATGACTTTGAAATGAATTCACTGCATAAACCGTGCATCAAGAAAAGATTTCAAAGATGATAAGGCGTGCAATTCATATAACCAACACATGCTTTTTTAAACTAAGACAATTATTTTTTTCATTCAAACATTTGATCAAACAACTGGTATGCAAATAAACTGTTTAACCAATGAAGACTGCTTGCTAGATCCAGTTCAGATATCGCTCGACTGTGAAAGAAAACTATCGTATGAAGACAGATTTACAGATCTGTACGGAGCCTAAAGGAGATGATGACGGTGCTAACCAAACGAGTTGGTTTCTATTCTTGAAATTGATAATAATTGTAGCCTATTAAGTTCAAACTTGAGAACCATCTAACAAGATGAGATTTTTTTTAAAGTGATATCAGATGGAATTGAAAAAGAATGTGAAGTTATAATCACAATCAATATGGCAAGATAACAACATGAAATGAAATTCTAGACATAAAATACTTTGGCAAAAATGTGAAGAAGCAACCAATCAAACAGAAAAGAGATGAAAGAACAACCTTCGCGAGAGTGGGTGGCCGCCGGATGGGGAGATCGCCGGAAGGGGAGGTCGTCGGCCGGTGAAGGAGGTGCAGATGGTGGATTAAGGGGGTGGGAGAAGTGGGTGTTGATGGAGGGTTTTGTTTGAGAAGGGGGTAAAGTGGTGAAATTTTTCATTCTTGTGTTGTAACTTAAAAGATGTAAAAAAAAAAAAACCAGGTCTGAGTCAAACCGGTTATTAGTTCGATTTGAACTGACAGTTTGTATACAGGTTTGGTAGCCTGGTTTTTAGAAATCGGTTTGTAAATGAGTTTTCATTGAAAAAATTGGTTTAACTAAAACTGGTTAAACCGGGATATACCCTTTTTTTTAAGAAAAAAAAGCTCAGTTTACAAACTAGTCCAAACCGATTTGAATGTTTTGAGGATTTTTTATAAAATCAGTTTGAAACTAAACCTTTTGAAGAAAAATAATTATTTGTACATATTCAGAAAATCTGGTCTGGTTTAAAAAGTGAACCGATTTAAAAAAAGAAAAACTGCTTTGTACATCTTTAAGAGGGTGTTTGTTTTTTGAAAAAACCTCTTCCCCACCTCTTCATCTGCGCGCTCGCAGACGCGGGAAGAGGTTTTTACTACGCAGACTGTTTGTTTTCTTAAAAAATATCTTCAACACCTCTGCACGGAGAATAGGTGGAACAATGTCTTCACACCTCTTCTAACCTCTTCTCTTCTAAAATAAAATTCCCCACCCATTTTCTACCCACCTCCCCCACTCTTCACAATCATCTTCATCGCCCGCCCCCACCGTCGCCACCGCGTCACCGCCGCACCGTCGCCACCGCGCCACCGCCCCGACCGTCGCCTGCTCACCACCGCGCCTGCTCACCACCGCGCCTGCTCACCACCGCGCCACCGCCCCCCCCGACCCCATCCCCTTCGGCCCCCTCCCCTTCGGCCCCCTCTCCGAAGCCCCCCTCTCCTTCGGCCCCCCTCCTCGAAGCCCCCTCCCCTTCGGCCCCCCTCCCCGAAGCCCATCTCCCCGAATTGGTTGTGTTTGAGCTGTAAAGATGTTCTATGTAGCCGATTCATCAACAAGCATATGCTTGAGCATTATCTGTAACATTTCGTATTTTACCACGATTTTTATAAATAATAATAATAATAATAGCAATAATACTTAATAATAATAATAATAATTAATAATAATTAATAATAATAATAACAATAATGATAAAGATAATAGTGATAATAATAATAATATTAATACTAATAACATTAATAATAATAATAATAATAATAATAATAATAATAATAATAATAATAATAATAATAATAATAGTAATGATAATAATAAGTTCAGGGGTGGTTTATGTAATTTATCAAACTTAAAAATCAAAGTTTTGCATAAACTGATAATACTCGAAAACCCCAGGGACCATTCTGTAATTAAATCAAACCCAACCCCCACCCGCCGTTTACCCGCTTCCGGCATCACTTCCGGCCAACATTCCGGCCAACACAATACACGAAATTAATCGGTTTAAGTTCAATTAAACGCCACCAACATCACCATGTGCAAGATTCGAACTCACGAGCCAAAAACGATTTAAAAATGGAACACTCAGTGCGATCTGGAACATCCCCGCGTGGTCGGCTGCTTTTACAGGCCAAGATCGCACTAACAGTTAATAATAATTCAATTAATCCAACCAAAACGATCACTTAACTATCTGTAACCTATTCCTAATTTCAAATTCATCTGAAACGAACACAAACATAGAATTCGAACACCCTCTCTTTCGCGACCTGCAACACTGTTGAAAACCTCAATTCGAGCTCTTTCTCTTGCAATTGACAGAGGGCTTCTCATCTATACGTTCATTCAAAGCTTCCTGCAAAGTTAATTTGATTACTAACAACGTTTGCACCATGAACCAACATTCACCTCGTCGCGACCGTTCCTGAGCTCATTGTCCATCATTTCTCACGAATTCAGGTAATTACATTAGGGCTTATGTTCGTTTTTACATAAGGAATCAAAGCCCTATGTTTGATTTCGTTAACTATTTCATTTGGATGTTCAATTTGATACGAATCGAATTCTAGGGTTCTTGGATTGGGGGAGTTCTTTGGAACCTGTTTAAAAGATTTAAGAACCGTGAACTAATGCGGCCATGGCCTTTGGTTCACCGGTTACACACATTGCTCTCACAGTGGAGGTCCCGGGTTCGAACCCGGCAACCCCCATTCTTTTTTTAAAAGGCCTTTTTGGCCCTTAAAAATTGCATAAAAATTCTAAAAAATTACAAAAAAATCAGTTTCATACATTTAAATTTATGAAAGCATTTAACCATTTTCTGTAAAAATTTTTGTTTAAAAACCTTAACATTTATTATATAAAACATCATTTACAAACATTATAAATAGTTATTTTTGCAATTATATATATATATATATATCTTATCTTGTAAATTTTACAATTGATTTACAAAGGTAAAATTTTGAGTTATCTTATAAAATAGATAATAATTAAATCGTTAAATTATTACTTGACACCATGTTATCTTTAATTATAAATCAATCATGATAAAATAGATATTTTATAAATTCATAAAATATTTACAAGAGTTATTTCAACTAATAGTTTAGATTAATAAATTGTCATTGGCCAACATGTTATTTTAGTCATTATTAGATGTTGTTTATTTCATAAGATTACAAGATTTATTTTATATCTAAACCTTATCAATTTTTATACTTAAAATTCATCCTTAAAATACTAAAACACATATATGAAATTCTTCTAATGGATCGAAACGCGAATAATTACTTTATAAATTTAATTACTCGACAAACCTCACAATTCCAATTGAAACCCTAGTTCACGTTAAAACATTAAAACTTATTATTAAGACTTTAACCTTGTGAATATATATTTACATATTTAGGTGCCTTGTAACGATTCACGTTGGAACGACGACTACTATTATTCTTATTAATCGTCATTATATACTTATTTGACAAGTGAGTTTTCCTTGCCCCCTTTTACTTTATTTCACACCATTTTGGGGTGAAACATGATACTTATATATTACACACTTATAAACGTTTGAGACTTGTAAAACACTTGCAATTCATCTTTATATCTTGTCATGGTTATTTGTATGTTGTAAGTGATTATATGAGATACATAGTTTGTTACAATCATTAACTATTGCTAGCCTGGCGACGTCTTAGATCTTTGGGCCTGACAAGCCTATTTGGTGCTAAAGTCGATGTATTGCCGACTCCTAGGAGCCGTATGCTTGTGCACTAGGGAACCAAATACACTTAGCCAATCTTATATACTTGTAATCAAGTCGAGGTTTGATTGTGAAGATATGTGTTCTATAACCTTACTAGCTTATAACCTATGACATGAATTGCTACTTATAATCTTTTCATATTATGTATGAAAACTTGGGAAACTCACCAACTATTTTTAGTTGACCTTTTATTTTTATCATGTTTCAGGTAACCCCCAAGTTTAAAGTGGTCTTTTGAAGCTTGCAATAAAACTAGGATGTGGACCTAGTTAAATAATGAAATGTTATGTTATGTTTGATATTTGCTTGAATGTATTTCATGATTGAGACTTATGTTGTAATTCATGTTGAAACTATTAATATGAATATTTACATTTAAACATAGCGTTATGTGGCTGTGAACAATCGTATTACTCACGCCTCGACGATTCCGCCGTCAAGGTTGGGGTGTGACAGATTGGTATCAGAGCCCATAACTATAGGGATTTAGGTTATTAGAAATGGTGACCTAGACTATAGCTTATGCATGCACCTTATAGTACTTGTTATCTTATAAATACATGGTTTGCATGTTACATAATGCTATGCCTCCTTATATGCAATTTGATGCCTTAGTATAGGGTTGCCTAAACTTAGTTACCTGTCTCCCTAAACTCATCTTTGACTCTCCCCGAACATAAAAACACTTAAACTTATTCTCGACGACACGTGGAATCGTATACCTATGCTTATGACTTGGATCTTTAGACGTTATGTCTAATCTATATAAATCTCATCAAGGTTTTGATTTCATGAACCTAAGAAATATTGTGTGACACATAGACACCTGTATTCTGGATTTCCTGGCAAAAAGCCCTCGGGCTAAGGCAAGCGTATTCGTATAAATCTCATTGAGGGAACCGTTACGCTACCTGGGGATTTCTGGGATGAGTGATAAATTATGGTCAACATACACAAGTTTCTAAGGTAAATGGGTCAATTTACCTTGACGTGTCAACGATTCCAAATGGTAATGCGTTACCAAATGGAACCATCCTTTTGTATCTTAAAAATCCTTGAATTCTTGAACTGGTTTATCACCAAAGTTTTAAATACCTTCTCATTCTTAACCTAAATAGTATTCCTGTTAATAATAAACCCATCCTACGATTCAACTCTTACGTTTAAACGCTCAACGTGTAACGTGTAACAGTATTGAACTCGGCATTTCATGTAACTATTTCTATACCTTGACCAACGTGAACATGGATTTTAACATACCCAAAGATATTGGGGATCTAAACCGTATGTCTTTAAAACTTTAAACCGTTACCTATGGTTCTCAAGTCTTCTTAAGGATGTGTCCTATAACTAAGAACATGCTTAACCTTGTTAATTTAAAGTGGTCACTCACCTCAATGATCGAATAAACTAATTATAACTTTGTTACCACTTATAAGTACGCGTGTCTTCAATAAGGCTATGGGTGACCTCATATCTTGAGAAGTCCTTGTGATTGTGAATCGAATATTCACATCTCATCATGGTGTTGAATCATTCTTGTCCTTGATTTCGTCTTCCTGATTTAAGACATCCAAGATTTGAACATCATAACAAATCCTGTTACCTCGAACATTGACCTTAAATTTTGTAAGCATGATTTTCCTTTTGTTACATTGATGTAACTTGAAATTTTCTGAAATTCTAAATGATACCCTTTTCCTTTCGTTGTTAAGTTAAACTTTGGACCGTCTGCACCGTGGGAAATGCAAGGGTTTGCAAGTCAGCCTATGACTAAGAACACTCGTATCTCCTAAATGATTCTATCTCATCAAAACAGGGGTGATTCCCTTACTTTGATGAATCTCTATTCGTTCCGATAAATGGTTTCCAATTGTGTGTTTAATGAAATTTCATCCTCTGGATCAGGGTGATTACCTTATCTTGAGGATTGACTCCAAGTATTCTCTTTGGAATGGCTTTTCACAAATGACATGACCTCACCAAAATAGGATTGAAACCCGTACTTTGGTGACAAATGTTAATCTTTGATTGTTTCCTTGTTATTATGAAGCTCAATCATCAAGATAGGCGTGAATTCCATACCTTGATGATAATTTCATTTTTATGGATTGTATTCTCTCAAATGAAACGATCTCATCAAAGTAGGAGTGAATTCTGGATTTTGATGAAGAAGTTCATCCTGTTATATTTTGCTTTTGTAAAACTTCATCATTAAGATAGGAGTGATTTTCCCTTACCTTAATGGTGAGTTACCTCGTCTGATTTCTATGGATCCTTAACAATGAGTTGGGATCGAACTTTTTGATTGGTAAGTTAATGCTCATATCTTGGGAATACACCATCAAGTTAGGAGTGAAAACCACACCTTGATGACTATTCTTATTTCTGGATCTTCAACTTACCATGGTTGTAATCAAGTGACGAGAAGCATGTAGTAACTTGACGGGTGAAACAATGTTAGTGTTTTGACCTATTAAGCCAAAGCATGATCTCTGAACTTGAAAGGAGACCCGATCGTTTTAAGATGATTTTGATTCCAAGCTTGAAGCATGTAAATTCTTAAATTGATTTCTTTCCCTTTATCTTCATATTTTGACTCGATCTAGCTACATCGAACCATTTATTCCTTACTTATCAACTTTCATTTTGAGTTATCATTAAAACCTGATTGCGTAATGATAGCTTCTTAAACAACCTTCCTGCCAAATAAAGACATTACAAATTTGTGTTCATGGCTTCCTAGCCACACGAATGTTTCTCAGCTGTGATTATGAATTTGATGAACCGCGTGTGCAAGCCCTACTTGGAAAGCTACTTGTGTTTGCCTTTATCAGCAATATCCTGAATTATTAAATTTTAATCCAATCGTGAACGCTATCTTCGTTGATCAATGCAATTCTTATTATTGTCATTTCTTGGACCATCTCTGAACTCCTCATAAAAACCCCTATTAATCTTCTGAATGTTTTTCCTCAAAACCACACTTATTCTGAAAACCCATTATAATGATTCTCTTCATACCAAAGTTAATCTTTAAAAAAAAACACGATACTTGTATCAACGTTACACTAATAACACTTTGAACCCTTATTGACATGAGTAAACAAGAATCGATCACCTAGAAACTCGTTAAAGTTACTTGCTTGAGAAGCTCTTAAGAATTCCATCCAAAACTTAATTCTCATGTTCGTTAAGCCGAGTCCCGTATCGATCTAATGTATGGTGTTTCACACATGACAAAAAAAAAAAAAAAAAAAAAAATTTAAACCGTATTGAACCGTTTGAAATACAAACGTTTATCAATTAAAAATCTTAAAGGAGTTACTTGCACACTTTAGAACATATAAGATTATAAACGGTGAAACTCAGCAAACTTAAGACTCATAGTCAAACTTATTGAATTTAAACACTCGTGAATACGAAATGACATCTAAGTCTCCTCATAAATCTTAAAATTTATTTCTCAGGATTAAATTTCGGGACGAAATTTCTTAAAGTAGGGGAGACTGTAACATTTCGTATTTTTACCACGATTTTTATAAATAATAATAATAATAATAGCAATAATACTTAATAATAATAATAATTAATAATAATTAATAATAATAATAACAATAATGATAAAGATAATAGTGATAATAATAATAATATTAATACTAATAACATTAATAATAATAATAATAATAATAATAATAATAATAATAATAATAATAGTAATGATAATAATAAGTTCAGGGGTGGTTTATGTAATTTATCAAACTTAAAAATCAAAGTTTTGCATAAACTGATAATACTCGAAAACCCCAGGGACCATTCTGTAATTAAATCAAACCCAACCCCCACCCGCCGTTTACCCGCTTCCGGCATCACTTCCGGCCAACATTCCGGCCAACACAATACACGAAATTAATCGGTTTAAGTTCAATTAAACGCCACCAACATCACCATGTGCAAGATTCGAACTCACGAGCCAAAAACGATTTAAAAATGGAACACTCAGTGCGATCTGGAACATCCCCGCGTGGTCGGCTGCTTTTACAGGCCAAGATCGCACTAACAGTTAATAATAATTCAATTAATCCAACCAAAACGATCACTTAACTATCTGTAACCTATTCCTAATTTCAAATTCATCTGAAACGAACACAAACATAGAATTCGAACACCCTCTCTTTCGCGACCTGCAACACTGTTGAAAACCTCAATTCGAGCTCTTTCTCTTGCAATTGACAGAGGGCTTCTCATCTATACGTTCATTCAAAGCTTCCTGCAAAGTTAATTTGATTACTAACAACGTTTGCACCATGAACCAACATTCACCTCGTCGCGACCGTTCCTGAGCTCATTGTCCATCATTTCTCACGAATTCAGGTAATTACATTAGGGCTTATGTTCGTTTTTACATAAGGAATCAAAGCCCTATGTTTGATTTCGTTAACTATTTCATTTGGATGTTCAATTTGATACGAATCGAATTCTAGGGTTCTTGGATTGGGGGAGTTCTTTGGAACCTGTTTAAAAGATTTAAGAACCGTGAACTAATGCGGCCATGGCCTTTGGTTCACCGGTTACACACATTGCTCTCACAGTGGAGGTCCCGGGTTCGAACCCGGCAACCCCCATTCTTTTTTTAAAAGGCCTTTTTGGCCCTTAAAAATTGCATAAAAATTCTAAAAAATTACAAAAAAATCAGTTTCATACATTTAAATTTATGAAAGCATTTAACCATTTTCTGTAAAAAATTTTGTTTAAAAACCTTAACATTTATTATATAAAACATCATTTACAAACATTATAAATAGTTATTTTTGCAATTATATATATATATATATATCTTATCTTGTAAATTTTACAATTGATTTACAAAGGTAAAATTTTGAGTTATCTTATAAAATAGATAATAATTAAATCGTTAAATTATTAACATGTTATCAATCATGATAAAATAGATATTTTATAAATTCATAAAATATTTACAAGAGTTATTTCAACTAATAGTTTAGATTAATAAATTGTCATTGGCCAACATGTTATTTTAGTCATTATTAGATGTTGTTTATTTCATAAGATTACAAGATTTATTTTATATCTAAACCTTATCAATTTTTATACTTAAAATTCATCCTTAAAATACTAAAACACATATATGAAATTCTTCTAATGGATCGAAACGCGAATAATTACTTTATAAATTTAATTACTCGACAAACCTCACAATTCCAATTGAAACCCTAGTTCACGTTAAAACATTAAAACTTATTATTAAGACTTTAACCTTGTGAATATATATTTACATATTTAGGTGCCTTGTAACGATTCACGTTGGAACGACGACTACTATTATTCTTATTAATCGTCATTATATACTTATTTGACAAGTGAGTTTTCCTTGCCCCCTTTTACTTTATTTCACACCATTTTGGGGTGAAACATGATACTTATATATTACACACTTATAAACGTTTGAGACTTGTAAAACACTTGCAATTCATCTTTATATCTTGTCATGGTTATTTGTATGTTGTAAGTGATTATATGAGATACATAGTTTGTTACAATCATTAACTATTGCTAGCCTGGCGACGTCTTAGATCTTTGGGCCTGACAAGCCTATTTGGTGCTAAAGTCGATGTATTGCCGACTCCTAGGAGCCGTATGCTTGTGCACTAGGGAACCAAATACACTTAGCCAATCTTATATACTTGTAATCAAGTCGAGGTTTGATTGTGAAGATATGTGTTCTATAACCTTACTAGCTTATAACCTATGACATGAATTGCTACTTATAATCTTTTCATATTATGTATGAAAACTTGGGAAACTCACCAACTATTTTTAGTTGACCTTTTATTTTTATCATGTTTCAGGTAACCCCAAGTTTAAAGTGGTCTTTTGAAGCTTGCAATAAAACTAGGATGTGGACCTAGTTAAATAAATGAAATGTTATGTTATGTTTGATATTTGCTTGAATGTATTTCATGATTGAGACTTATGTTGTAATTCATGTTGAAACTATTAATATGAATATTTACATTTAAACATAGCGTTATGTGGCTGTGAACAATCGTATTACTCACGCCTCGACGATTCCGCCGTCAAGGTTGGGGTGTGACATTATCAACAGCAGAATCACAGTCTAGCACTAAGTTTTGGGTATGAAACAATGTGTTTTTGGATTACGTTGACTTGTTTGGTTTGTGCAAGAAATATAGATGGGTTGCTTACGGTTATTAACAATGGTTCAGTTTTAGTTACAGGAGGCCAATGATACCAAGCATAAATTAATTTAAGATGTTATATTCAATATTTCTGGAATTGTTGATTGAGTAAAACAAATGGAACTGGTAACAAGGGAAACCCATCAATGATTTGTATATGGTTAGTTTGTTTGTATGATTAGTTTGTATATGATTAGTTTGTTTATATGATTAGTTTGTATATGGTTAGTTTATTTGTATGATTAGTTTGTGTTTGTATATGGTTTGTATGATTAGTTTGTTTATATGATTAGTTTGTATATGATTAGTTTGTATATGGTTAGTTTGTTTGTATGATTAGTTTAATTACAGAATATTTCAGCATTCTGCAGATGTTAAACAAAACAAACAGTCTTTTTCTTGCAGACTGCAGACATTTGGTCCACCTCTTCTGCTGCAGATGTCTGCAGATGTGGTCCGCAGACTGCAGACGTTTTCCTGCAGAAAAACAAACAGCACCTAAGTCTTAACCATTAAGTGCCTTCAATATTTCTGTAACCTATTAATTGACTTTCCCTGGGCTCTTGGATTGGGCTGTTTCACTCGGAAAAGAACATATATGGGCCTTGTTTATTAACAGCCCATTTACGTTTTAAAAGAGACATATTTAACAAGTCTAATCAATTAGACATCATTGTCCAGGATTCGAACCTGACACGGGCGAATGTTTGCCCGTTTCACGGGGTTCCTGCGTATCAGGAGGGCTGGGTCTTGTGGACGGTCGAGTATTCGACCTTGGACATAGCCCCGAAAGGGTAGGTTTACACCCAAGATCTTAGCCGTTAAAAAAACAAATAGACATAATTGTCCACACCGTGACTAGAACACTTGACCTTCTGAGGAGGTGTGGCATTATGAACACTTAGGAGATACCATTAGGAAAGAATTTGAAAGCAGCAGTATGGCTGGAGAGCAGGGAGAGCATGGAGAGCATGGAGAGCAAGCACATGGAGGAGAATGGCAGGAGGTGCAAGGTCGAAGACAGAAAGCGAAGAAGAAGTCTGCTCCTAATGCATGGGAACGTATCAAGTTTGATACCAACTTCTATGTCTCAAATCTACCAATGGGATGCAACCCCCGAGATCTGTGGAACAAGGCTAAGGATTTCAGCAAGGTGGTGGATGTCTATGTATCACCCAGGAAGGATAGATCTGGACACTTCTTTGGATTCATTAAGTTCGAAGGAGTTCAAGATAAAGCCGTACTAGAAGGAAACCTTAGAAAGATTGTCATCAATAACTTGAAGATAGATGTGAATCTTGCCTTACATGAAAGGAAGGTGAAGCCTGGTATGGAGGGCACGTTTTATAAGGCGGGGACCAGTATGTCAAGGGATCATAATGAAAAATACGTAAAGCCAAAGGATCCGGTCAATCTGGGGCAAAACTCGAAGCAGGAGAATTTTAATAAGGAAAGATCGTACAAGGATGCCTTCTTGAATCAAAACCCGAAAGCTATGGAAAGAGTTCTGAACATTTTAGAAGAAGAATGCGGAGACTCTAGGATTCTTATGAAATCCTCATTAATAGCCAGAGCCTCTAATGTTACCTTGTTATGTAATGTGTTTGAGCTATTAATCAGTGTAGGCTTCAAAGGAGTGCAGATAAAATATGTGGGGGGTTTGTTTGTTCTGATCGTATTCCCATTGGAAGAGCAGGCATTAGAATTTCTAGAGAAGAAAGAAACATGGAAGGAATGGTTCTCAAAATGTGAGGTATGGAAGGGGCAGTCACTACCATATGAAAGATTGGCAGTCCTAAAGATCCGTGGGATTCCTCCGCATCTCTGGGATAAAAGGGTGATTAACAAAGTTGCAAACTCTTTTGGAAAGATTGTCCAGGGTTCGAAAGCCGGGTCTTTTGATAGGAATTTGTCATACGATTCAGTCGTGGTACTAGTTCAAAATGGGAAGAAAATCACGGATGATCTTTGCATTTCTTTTGATGATAAAATGTTCCGAGTATGGGTTTCGGAGTCAGAAGAGGAATGGGTTCCGAATTTCCTAATGGTGCCAAACTCTTCATCTCCGACTAGAAGTGAAGAAGTAGGGGAGACGGTTAGGAAGGAGGTATCCGAGAACATGATGGAAATGGAGGAGGGGAAATTGGTATGGAGTCGCTGGAGATGATCCATGAACAGCCGGTGGTAGATTCAAGGGACGTCAACAGTCCTTCGATGGCACATGGCCTTGGTAACTCAAAAGATTTGCATGGGGAAGGTGATGCATGCATACAGAATGTAAACAGTTGCGATCCCATGCAAAGTGTCTTGAAGTCTAATGAGGCGCATGGGAAAACTAACAACTCCAACAATCATGAGGGGAGGGATTCTTTAATGGGTAGTGGGGCCCCCTCTTTTGTCTTTGGTAACAGTAATCAGGGGGATTCTCCGGGTATTCGAAGACCGAGGAAAAGGGCTAGGGAAGGTCGAAGCCCAGGTGGCCCAAATGATAGTGGGCTGAATAGATTGGACACTTTGATTAATCGATCCTTAATGGGCTCAGCTACATTTAGTTCAGCATCATCGTTTCCCGACCTTAATTCACCACCTCCCCCCCGGTGGTTACCTCTACTAACCAACCTGGAAATTTAGAAAACATCATTGTTCCACAAACCTTGGAAGCCTCTGTTGATCCTAATATATCGTCTCCAGATCAAAATGAGGGCCTGGATATATTGCCAGGTGGTGAGGATCTTATTCTAGAACAAGAAATCCATGATACTGTGGAGGTAGGGAATTGTATTGGTGTGGTTTGGGATGGAAAGGAGGCTCTTGTGAGAAGCCTCGTTCAAGGGGAAGGTGTTACAAGTGGGAACCAATGAATTATCTATCTCTAAATGTAAGGGGTCTGGGAGGGGTTAACAAAGCCAATTGGATTAGGGGTATTAAAACTAGTTATAACATTAACTTCATCGCGATCCAAGAAACAAAGATTGAGGAAATTTCTAGAGTAAGGTTGGATACGGCTTGGGGGCGTACTAGATTTGAGTTTGATTGGGTTCCAGCATATGGACGATCGAGAGGATTGTTATGCTTATGGGACCCTTCGGTTATGATGATAAAAGGGTGTACAAAAAACCGTAATTTTCTAGTAATTAAAGGAGAAATGGTGGGTGCGGGTACTATTATTAATATTGTTAATGTATATGGGCCAAATGATTTAGCTGCTAGGCGGGAGGTTTGGGAGCTCTTGCTTAATGTCATGAATCATTCGGAAGATCCATGGATTCTGCTTGGTGATTTCAATGAAGTACGAAGTCCGGAGGAAAGGATCAACTCGGTTTTCTGTGCTTCCGGTGCTCGCTCGTTTAATGAGTTTATTGTATCTGCAGATTTACATGAGTACCATATGGGGGGTAGTAGATTTACGTATATGTCTAACGATGGCCAGAAACTAAGCAAACTGGATCGGTTCCTTGTTTCGAGTCACTTCTTGGAGAAATGGCCCACTGCTACGGTTTTGGCATTATCCCGGGATTACTCCGATCACTCCCCTATTATCCTATCTATTGCGGCTAAAGATTTTGGTCCCATTCCCTTTAAAATCTATAATTCTTGGTTTAATGATCAAGGATTAGTGGTTTATATTCAAGGATTATTGGACTCCTTCACTTTTGATGGTCCGGCTGATACATGTCTTGCTACGAAGTTGAAATGGTTAAAGTTTAAGATTAAAGATTAGGTTGCCAGTGATAAGGCTTCAAAAGCTGGCCAATATGGTGTTTGTAAAAACCTGATCAATAACCTGGAGTTGGAGGCTGAGAGTAGAACGCTCTCGGACGTGGAAGTTTCTAATAGATTGGCATGCAAAGCATTCATTGAAAATGCTGATCACCAAAAGGCTTTTGATCTTAAACAGAAAGCGAGACTTAAGTGGGCTTGCATTGGTGATGAGAATACCTCATACTTCCATGGTATCATTAATTCGAACATTTCTAATAATCGTATTAATGGATTGAATATCAATGGCGAATGGTGTGAACAACCAGGATTAATAAAGAACGCGGTTCATGAATTTTTTGCCAAACGTTTTAAGGAACTGATTGTAGATAGGCCAAAGTTGGTTTGTTGGAATATTGCTAAGATCGATGACGTTAGTTTTCAATCATTCTCACCGAAAGCAATCAATCACCTTAGTTTTCTCATCCTCAGCCCGGCAAACGACAACACCGACACCGGCACTCCCTCCGCGAACACGATCATCATCGACAACTTCCTTCATTGCAAACCGCAATGATCGTAACAACCCCGTTCGGTACGATCCTTATATTCCTTTACTCATGATTCATTACGGTTTCGAGAATTCGGGTTACGGTTTCCGCGTATGATTGTGTACGGGTATAAGGGTATGGTAATCTTGTGGTGTTCTTTTTCAATGGCCTGCGATGGGTATGTATGTATACGCATGCTTCTGTGAATCATATATGTAAGTATATATATGTGTGCTTTTACAATATTAAGGTATGTGTGTTTTGTAGCCGTGAATATATATATGTATGCATGTGCAGCCCGTGAATGGATATATATATGTGTGTGGTTGCTCATATGTATATATATGTTAATAATGTTTCTGCGCTGAATTAATTGTATCTATATTTGTATATATATGCTTGTATATATGCGGCAGTGTGTATATATGCAGCAGTGTGTATATATAGTGCGTATGTGTGTGTGTCGAGAAACAAAACACAGCAGCCGAAGGCTGCTGTGTGCGTGTATGTATATGACTGTATGTTGCTGCGTATGTATGTATATTGCTGCGTATGTACGTATGCTGCTGTGTGCGTGACTGTATGTTGCTGCGTATGTATGTATACGTTTCTGTTCGTATGTGTATGCTGTTGTATATGTACGTATATATGTGTGTGCGCAGGTTGTGTATGTATATATGTTGCGCAGGAAGGACGAACACAGCAGCCTTCGGCTGCTGTGTACGCGATGTATATGTGTGTATGTATGTTTTACACCTGTGTATGGGTAGATGTATGTATATGTGTGTTATATGTGTGTATCACATGTGGTGTCTTCTGTGATATGTGCAAGCTGCGCGTGTTTCTATGTATGTCCCAATTGTATGTTCGTATCTCTTGTGGTATGCATGTCCGTGTGTATGTGAAGTCTGCAGAAGTATGTTTACATTTTTATGTAGGTTAAGGTATGGATGATAATTATGTATATGAGATGCTTATGGGTTCCAAGGTAGGAATGGATCCTGTGATCTAGAATAGCATGTGAGTGTGTTTATTAATGATGATGCACATGTATGTATGTACATCTCCCTGTGTGTGTGTCCTGCAGCCGTAAATGTCTATCCATGTTGTGTGCTTCGATGTGTATATATATTGTATATGCGTGTATAGAATATATATATATGATATGCTTTTGTGCATATAATTCGGTGATGGGTGTGCAAATGTGGTTGTTATTCAATATGATAAGTGGAGATTATAATATATATCGTGGTCATCATGACAGCATATATCCATATGCACTAGTTTAGGCATAAAGATTATTATATGCATATGTAGTAGGTGAGTACAATATATATGTATATATGTTATAAAAGTGGATAGTATACGTGATAGTTGGGTTGAATGCGTCATTATGAGTGATATATATTTGTGTTTAGTTGCGAATGGTAATATCGATAACCGACACCGTAACCGAGATGCGAATGTGAAACCGTACGACTCTTATATTTGTAATTAATGATTAATATTAATTATATATATACTGAATGAAACACAAGTTAATTGGAAACCCGATCTTTTGTATTTACATTTACTTGTGGCTCTACACTCGAGGTGAGTTTCACGGCCCCCTTTTACTTTCTTTCCTTTTTGGGGGAGAAAACATGCAAACATATTTTATGAATGGTTGCCAGTATTATTGATATCGCTTGTTACGTTAGTGGGAAACGCACACATGTCCTCACACAATCGAACGTTAGTAATGGGATTAGCGAGGTAATTTTGAGTAGTACTACTGGGTCTGACAAACCCCGCCCGGGCTAGTCGCGCTAGCTTGATTGGAGGTCAAACGGGTGCCAAATTGACCTAACACAACGATTGCCACGGTCGGTTAAGACGTGGTGGAAACACATTGTCATGGTCTGATGAGACATGACGGGACACAACGATTGCCACGGTCGGTTAAGACGTGGTGGAAACACATTGTCATGGTCTGATGAGACATGACGGGACACAACGATTGCCACGGTCGGTTAAGACGTGGTGGAAACACATTGTCATGGTCTGATGAGACATGACGGGACACAACGATTGCCACGGTCGGTTAAGACGTGGTGGAAACACAAATAGGACGTAAACAGTCAGCTTCGGTTCGAAACGCTAAGTAACAAGAACATAGGCTAGCTACCTATCGATATGCTCTATATACTAAACCATTGAAATGCAAAACATGGAAACGCTTACGAATACATTTCTTGTTAAATTAAACCTGTGAACTCACCAACTTTATGTTGACACATTTTAGCATGTTTTCTCAGGTCACAGGAATGCATAAGCCTATGATGCACGCTACAGGAAACGCACTCAGGACATGCATTCATCAGTTTCATTTAGTTGCATTGAATATTTGTTTTGGCATAACATTTTCAGACTTTCAGTGTAGTTTACATTTCACTTTTACGCTTCCGCACTGTTATTCATTTCTTTTATGTACTCTGATTTAACTCAAACGTTTATTTTTAAACTCATATAGTGTCGTTTGATATAACCGTGTCTGAGATCCTGGTATGTCACACGCCTAACGTGTAAGGCCCCGATCCCGGGCACCTCACAGTTGGTTGTCATTACCCATAAAACATACATTTAATATAATTTAATAAAAACCATGCAGCGGAAACTTGAAAATTTGCTATAAATGCTTTTGCAAAGTAATACAACAACTGTTACAAAATATCATTTGTTTGCATTACAATATAAAAACATTAACAAAAGAATGTCATCCCAAAAGAACTGAGTAGCCGCCTCGTGCCATCCTCAGCAACACTACCTGCCAACTGGAAAACACATAAAAGTCAGCGTTGCTGAGTGAGTTCTAGTTTTGTAATAAAACATACTTTTACTTATTTAAAAGTATCCTTTCGTTCATACGTTCATACATCATACGTACACATAGATAATATTCATTATTATCTTCATCATTCGTTATTCATCATTATTTTTAACTTCTCGTATGGATTCTGTCAGACTTTACCCACTTCATAGCACTCGGCTATGATTACTGTGGTCGAATGACAAGAATCCCGTTCATACTTACTTGCCCATTGGATATCTTTTGTACCACTACCTTCTGCTATACCCCAAACGTTATTAGCTACCGGGCCGAAGTCATTAAATGAACAGCAAAACGTATGCCCGGTACTAGAGGTAAGCGGTAGGGGTTCCATACATATAGTTACTTACTTGCACGCATTGAAAGGTTAATTGTACCAATACCCTATGCTACACCTCGAACGTTATTAGCTACCGGGCCGAAGTCAATCCATAGACAGCTAAACGTAGTGCCACAGTACGGGCCGAGGTCAACAAATGAACAACAAACGTATGCCACGGTACTGGGCCGAAGTCTATGGAGGGACAGCTAAACATGGTGCCACGGTACTAGAGATAAGCGGTAGAGGTACCATGACCATGGTCAATCACATAGAAGGACCAATCGCGTTATTCAATGCTTGCAAGACATAATTCATTCGTTCATTAATGCATGTATTCATCATCATTCTTCATTTCGTTCATTCGTTAATACATGCATTCGTCATCATGTTCCTCTTTCATTATCTTTCACTTTACGATACATAATACTTCATTAATTCATTTCTCGTTATTCGTAAAGTTTCAGAAAGATAAGCATACACAATCACAAGGAACATACACATATCATACATATTCATCATACATTCATCCTCATACATTCATCATCATACGTGCATCATCATGCATAGCATCATACCTTACTTAACAATATTTTAATAATATTGTTAACAATAATATACTAATAATAATATTAGTAACAATTAGGGTTAATCATACTCATCATTATATGCATGAGACATCATCATTTATTAACCCTAGTCAACCCTGGTCAAACCTCGAACTTCGAACTTTACTGGAAATTCCTGAAAAATGCTAAGTGATCTAGGCGTTTTAGCCCTGTTGGGCGTATAAGCCTCTGGGCGTATGAGCACTATTAGTCGTATGAGCACTGCTGGACTTTTCACTTAACACTTAGAATTATCAACTGGTCATACGACCACACTGTTGGTCGTATGACCACTGCTGGTCGTACCACCCCTGGACTTAGGCATATATTTGGATCATACGACCACTGTTGGTCGTATGAGTCCACACTTAGAACTTTTCATCATGATCATACGACCACTGTTGGTCGTATGAGTCCTGTGGGCCTCAGACTTAGAAAATTTCACATATTCATACGACCACTGTTGGTCGTATGAGTCCTATTAGACTCATCAATACTTAGAAAAAATCCTGATCATACGACCACTGTTGGTCGTATGAGCACTGCTGGTCACATCAACTTTTCTTATTTATTCCAAGTCCCAATTTCAGACATATTAACAACATATTCATGTGTCTAACTTATAATCCAAGTCCCAAACATCAAAATGCCTCATCCTAAACATACACACATGATTCTAAGCATAAATCTAACATAAACATAAACATACATACAATCGTTCATACGGGTTTCGACCCAAACTTTATAAAAATATATTTGCATGCATTTTCCAGCCCCAAACAATTAAAACCAGTAAAAAGGGGTCTAGAACTCACCTTAGTCGTCTTCTTCGAATTTACACTCTTCAACCCGAACCTTCTCAACTTGTTCTAACACCTAGAACACACACACCACACCACCCGAACACACAAGACACACTTATAAGCACACATACGGTTCTAGAATTATCTAAAACTTTAAAAACTAGCGAATTCTTACCAAAAGCTTCCAAGTTTACAGATTCTTCTTCAAAAATCCGAGGGTTTTCTGCTCCTGCTACTTTCTCTCTCTAAAAAGTTCGAATGAAGTGAAATGCAGACAACATGGGTGGCCATACCACCTTTTTACAAAGAATTAATAGAAAGTTTGTCAAATTGACACTTTTGGCCCTTAAACAAAAGTAACTTTTGTTTTTCTTTCCTTTCTCTTTCTATTTTATTCTTTTAATTTCTTTAATAAGAAATTACGGGTGTTACATAACGGTAAAACCCCGTTTGTGGAAAATTGAGGGTGTGACATTAACCGTCTCAAAATTGTGATGCCGAGACTTATATCGGAAGAACAATCTGCCTACTTATCGGGAAGAAACATCTTAGATGGTCCATTAATTCTGAATGAGCTGATCGCATGGTGTAAAAAAATGAAGCACCCGGCTATGATTTTTAAAGTTGACATTGAAAAGGCGTTTGATTCCTTGAATTGGAACTTCTTGTGCTCGGTCTTGGAACAAATGAACTTCCCTACTAAATGGAGGAAGTGGATTATGGCGATTCTTAAAGCTTCGAGGGCGGCGGTTTTGGCCAATGGATCTCCGACTCAACAGTTCGAATGTTATCGTGGTTTACGTCAAGGTGACCCTTTATCCCCCTTCTTGTTTATTTTAGCGATGGAGTCACTATCATGCATCATTAAGAGGGCCTTAGTCGGGAGCCTGTTTCATGGGGTACAATTTCAGTCAACCGGGCTGAATATTTCTCACTTTTTATTTGCGGATGATGTCGTTTTTACGGGTGCATGGTCCTCTTCGAATGCCAAAAATCTCAGGCGCATCCTAAGGTGTTTCTTCCTTGTATCCGGGTTAAAGATAAACTTGGAAAAGAGTCATTTGTATGGAATTGGTGGTGTAACGGATGAAGATATTCATAATATGGCTTCAACCTTAAACTGTAAAATTGGTTGCTTGCCTTTTAAGCATCTGGGAATTACTATTGGTGCTAATATGAATCTTATCAAAAACTGGCAACCAATCGTGGATATGTTTAAAAGAAGGTTATCTAGATGGGCGGCTAAGAAGTTGTCTTTTGGTGGGCGAATAACACTAATCAAATCGGTTCTTAATTCTTTACCCATCTATTATTTCTCCATCTTCAAAGCTCCAGTTGGGATTATAGATCAGTTGGAAAGAATTCAAAGGGAATTTCTGTGGACTAGGGGAGGTGATAGTCATAAAATTAGTTGGGTGGCTAGGTCGAAGGTAACTCTCCCAAGGAAGAATGGTGGCGTTGGGTTAGGCTCTCTTAAAGAGATGAATTTAGCCTTACTTGCTAAGTGGTGGTGGAGATTTAAAACGAAACCGGGGTGTCTATGGAGGAAAGTCATATGGAGCATACATCATAATTCCAACCATTGGAATTTCATTCCTGCTAAAATTTCCATCAGAGGTCCATGGAAAGGAGTAGCTAATGTGCATGGGCAGTTGTTAGCCTTAGGGGTGAACCTTCAAAACTGTTTTGTGGAGGTAGATATGGGCCAACTACCGCCAAGATGGAGATGGGCTCTAAATGTTGAAGGTGTTTTCTCTACTAAAGCTTAAAGGAACATATCATGGATAATCGTTTGGTTGCTTCTAGTGACTCCTTTGAATGGAACAAATGGGTTCCATTGAAGGTAAACTTCTTAGCATGGCGGGCTTTTCTGGATCGGCTTCCCACCTTTACATCTTTGATCCAACGTAATGTTATCATTGATAGTTCGGATTGTCCTTGTTGTGGAATGGTAACAGAATCCACGGAACATCTCTTTCTCTCTTGCCCGGTTGCTCAATTGGTTTGGGACCATATATCTACATGGTGCAGAATTCAACAACTTTATGGGTATTCTATTAAAGACATTCTCGAGGGGCATAAAACGCTATGTGGCTCGGCTAAGTGGAAAAAAATAATCTATATGGTGATTCTAACGGTGTTTTGGTGCATATGGAAGGCAAGGAATAAGAGAGTCTTTGAAAGGGTCCATGCCTCCTCTAATAGAATTATTGAAGAAGTGAAAGTCACGAGTTTCCTTTGGATGCGGAGTCGAGCTAGAAACGTGGGGCTTACTTGGGATCAATGGTGTCTATTTAATGTGTCTAGTTTTGGTTGTTAATTGGTAGGCTTGATTCTTTCAAGTTTAGGCCTCTATTGTATTTCTTTGGGTGTGCTTTCTTGCTATCCCTATTCTCTTTCTTATATTATATATATATGTTCTTCGTTGATCGTTCAAAAAAAAGGAGATACCATTAGGCTATAATTCTTTAGGTGTTTTAAAACTAAATTCCTTTGCATGGTAACAATGGGGGTGTTTGGGATTCCAATAAAATCTCTTTTTTTGACTTCTCAAGGAGTTTTGAGAAGTGTGACTTCTGAAAATCTTCTTCTCCTTCTCACAATTTCATTTCTATCCAAAACATAATCTTTTCTCTTTTAACTTTTTCTCTTTCTTATAAATTAAAAGGAGTTTTGAAACAACAATCCCAAACACCCACAATGATATGCTTTTATCTTCGCTTTATGTGTCATTATATGTCAACTCTACTTTTGTAATATAACAGGTTTCTATTTTTTATTACATGATCATTTGAAAAAATAAAACCTATTTTACAAGGCCAGCTCTATAGATTTCACTTTACTGCTGATCTCGTTGTTTCTAATCTTCATAATTAATATTCATTAAAAAACGTTAACTCTGTTGATTTAAAATTTTAAACATGTAAATTGACAAACTTATCCTTGAAAGCATAAAACAAAATTCCTCAATTACATAACCATAATCTACTGAAACTGGATCACAATATAGGAAGATGTCGACTAGAAATGATGGTCTCTAGTATACAACCCCTTCACAATGGGTTACTGACCACTACAAAAAACGAGGTCCATTCTCCTTCCCTAGCGATGAATCCGATAATCTTATTATTCAGTCAGGATGAAAGGTTTGAAGATGAATACCCGGTTTAGGTTTCATGAATGGACAAATAACACGCGATGGAATTTTAACACTAATACGTTAACATAATTTATAATTTTCTCTTTATATGCAAAATTACATAATTACTCTTTTAATAAACGATAGATGCTTTAACGTTTTAAATTAATGGAATTAACTTTTTTGAAAGAAAATAATGTAATTTTTGAAAACCTTAGGGAACCATATGTAAGAATAAAGATAGTTTTTAGATGAAAATAGACAATGTAACCAAACCGCATGAAGGAAAACGACAATTCACTTGCGCTCGTGTGTGTATATACACACATTAGTTTAGTGATGTGTGCACTACACGTGTTAAATATGAATATATATATAAATCATTATCATATTTAGGGGCTGTTTGTTTTGGTCTGAATGACCTTAGTCAGACATGTATGTCTGACCGAGTCAGACTTGATTGTTTGGTTGGGGTACCTCTGATTGAAAAAGAGGGCTGAATAACCACTTACCGAGTCAGATTTGAGATCAAGTCTGACCGGGAACCCTCGTCGGAGCGCCGTCTGCAAAACGCCGCCGCAACCCTCTCTTCCTCCTTCTGACACCTCCTCTCCGGTGGCGGACTGCAGTGGTGACGGTTGTCGTATGTGGCGGTGGTGAGCCCTGTCGATGTAGGAGGGGTTATCCGATGGTGGGATGCTATGATGAAAATGGCATGATGATGATGATGATGGTGATGATGGTGATTCAGTGGTGTTGAAGTGTCACGATGGTGGTGGTGGAGGCGGTGGTAGGGTTTTCATTTGAGAACCTGAATAAGAGAGATGAAGAAAAAAGAAGGGTGGTACATGTGAACATTTAAATACATAAATTGTAATATATAAATATATAAATTACATTAAAAGTAATTAGGGTGGCACCATGTGCATTTTGAGTTGTATATGGCTTTTTCTTGAGTCCAGTAATTTCATACCGAGTAGCCGTGTAGCAAAAGACATTTAAAGGTGTTTTATTTTTATCACAGTCATTTAGTAAGAAATAATTTAGAGGGTAAAATAGTCATTTTACATGTTCATTAAGTTATCCAATTAAACATACTTAAACTGGTTTAGCACTTATTGGTTCAGAACTTTTAATAGTTCAGAACTCTTATTGGTTCAGCATTTATTCATTCAGAAGTTGCCAAACAGCCCCTAAATCATCCCTAAATCATATGATGTAAATTTTAAAAATTGAGTTGTGATTAGTTTTGGACTATTAGGATATTATATTATCACTGTAAATAAATTTTATTATTTATTTATAAAATATTAACAAATTTGTAATGTTTGACTTAATTGATTTTTTATTTATATTTTTTAAAATAAAAATTAAAAATTAAGATTGAATTATGAAAGTTTGACATAATTGATTATTATTTTAAATAATAGGGGTTTATTATAGTAAAGACACGAGACAAATTCTAGGTGAACACCATAAAAAAAGGTCATGTGACACCCAAGTTAATCTATAGGAAAAAAAACCTATAGGTCATTAACAAATCCATTAACAAACCCAATAACTGTTGGATTATGTACGGGTTCGGTTACGTCACGTTGCCAACCGAGCTATGACCCGTAAGAGTTACACCTTGGGCAACAAATATTAAGTACATTTAATTTGATTAACTGGCGCTTACGAACTATATCGGGTTTTTATAATTTATAATTGTTATAAATTATTTAGTATTAATGTTTATTTAAATAAAAAAAAAATCAAAGTTGCTAGTAGTGGTAGGCCAAGAGGCTCAATTATTGCTTTTTATTTTATAGTTGCTTTTGAAAAAGAAAGTAATGAATTGGTGGAGCAAGTAAAGAATTATTGCTTTACATACAACTTGCAATTTGCCACTAAAACCCAAAGGGATATTCAACCACATATTCCTTCTTGAACTTGAACGATCTAGAGGTGCTCTCCTATTTTGTTCATCTTCTGCTTTGACTTTTCAAAGAGGAACTTAATAGTTTTTCCTTGATCTTCACAAAGAAAAACTGTGCTAGCTTTGATTTTTCTTTCAACTTCCAAACAACCGATATATTTGATTGCAACCGTGGATCACGCCTCTTAGAGCCGCAACCACTGTGTTCCAATTTAGTGTTCGTTGATTCTAGCGTTCATTCGTTGTCCCTTGGTGTCTCAAACGATTAATTATTAACCACAAAGGTATATTATATCTCATCAGTAGGATATTTATATTCTGTATTTGCATTGTTTGTAACCCAGATCCTGTCGGGTTCATTCTGGTATTTTATTATTACTCCGCTGCGTTAACTGTTATTAATCTGATTAATAATTATCAAAACTGTTTTTGATAAATAAACCTAACAAAGATACCACTGAACCTAACAGTGGTATCAGAGCCAGGCTTACAACATGCAAATCAGATCCGGTCTGTTAACTAGTTATAGATCACAAAATTTAAAATTATTTGAAGTTTCTGATTTATATTATTTTGGGCAACTTGTTTATTTTGGTTAAATATTTATTAACCAAACGATTGCCCGTATTATTTTGATTGTGTTTTAATATGTAAATCTGGCTAGACCCTGTGGTTGAATGGTTGTGATGTGATTTGTTATTGTTAAAGTTTTTGGTTTTATGGTTTTTGGCCCATTTGATGGCTCAAAGTTGTAATAGATTAGAGTTTTCTTTTATTTTGTATTTCTTTTGTAAATATTGTAATATTTGAAGACCCGAAGTCATAACTGGAGACAAGACGAATCAAGGAGTCAGTGGGAGCACATCAAGACAACTAAATGCACTTAGGTCCATCCTTGTGGTTGTTTTGTGTTTTCACCCGTGACCTAGCTTGATCTCACTATTTGGCTCTAGCGAGATCAAACAATCATAGCCATTAGATTTACATATTACTTTGCTATTGTGGTTGCTTTATTTTATATTACCCAACCTAAATATCAAACTAATTAATTAAAAAAAATTTTTTACAATAAAAATAAATAACAAGTTTTAATTTGTTTTTACAACTTGTTAAATTATTAAAACAAATTATTTGTTTTAAATGGGATAATCGGATAAGTTTTCAAATTCAAAATTAGTTTGAATTTCAAAACTTAAAACTTGATAATTTTTAAATTAAAATTAATTATCCATTTAAAAGGATAACTAGATAAGTTTTCAAATTTAAAATTAGTTTAAATTTTAAAACTTAAATCTTAATAATTTAAAAATTATCAACTTAAAAATCGGTTGTCTATCTCGCGATGAACCTAGTTTTAATAGGGTATTAAAATCTGGTGTCCCGAGAGCTGAAAGGGTTCGTCATTTATTATCACGAACTATATATTGTAAAACTAACTTTTAAGACGCACGTATAACTTAATTATATGTTGTGTTTGACCCTATTCGGTAAACACTAAAATTGGATCCCATAGATAAAAATCAATAGTGTATGCCACCCTAAAATAAGGAACACTTGGAACATTAAGCGAAACATCAGTGTTTGGAGCCACAGCACCGCACTTGATGTGTAGTTTATTCTTCCAAGGTGCAAGGGTTTTGTTGACACATCCGGCCCTTTCACAAGTAACTGTTTTAGGATGACTATTACTTTTCTCTCTTGTTACGTGCCACAGCTGTCTAGAGAGAAAAGTGGGCATAGATGAGGCTAAACGTATCAATGCATTGACAAATGTTGTCGTTGCGGCCTCATACATGAGAGTTGTGCAATTTTCACAATTGATAAATATTGTCAGTCTGCCTAATCACTTACTAATGTTACGTGCCCCAGCTGCCTTTAGTGACTGACCAAGCCAGATTCTCATTCCTTATTTAAAATTACTGTAAATAGGTCATTAATTAAAATAAGGAAACAATACATCGAAAATACTAATTAATTTATTTTGCTTATAGATGTCTTCAGAAACCAACAACTCCTTCATTCTCAAGTCTATTCTTGAGAAAGAGAAACTTGATAACACCAACTTTCTCGCATGGCACCGCAATCTGAGATTGGTTCTCAAGATGGCGAAAAAGCTCTATGTTATAGATAGCGCTGTTCCCAACGAGCCTGAAAACAATACGGCCGCAGCCCGTAGAACTTGGGAAAAATTTAAGGAGGATGCCAATGAGGTAGCCTGCCTTATGCTATCCACCATGTCTCCTGATCTCCAGAAGAACATGGAGGACATGACTGCATTTGACATGATTGAGCAACTTAAGGGCATGTTTCAGAAACAGGCCCGACAAGAGCGCTATGATACCATGAAGCAGCTTATATCCTGCAAAATGCAAGTAGGCTCGCCTGTTAGTGCCCATGTGCTTAAAATGAAAGGGTACATTGACCAAATGGCCAAACTTGGTTATCCTATGCAAGATGAAATGGCAGTAGACTTCATTTTTAACTCCTTGCCTAGTTCTTATGACCAGTTCATAATGAACTTTAATATGAATGCGTGGGTTAAGAGTGTAGCTGAACTACACGGTATGCTCAAAACTGTTGAGCAAAACATACCAGGTAAAGCCAGTCAAATGTTGATGGTCCGATCTACTGGTGTTAGGAAACCAAACCCTAAAAAAAACTTATAACAATAAGGTTAAAGGTAAAGTTGTTGCTGCCAAGCATGCCACCAACAACAAACAGCTGGCTAAAAACAAAGCAGCACCCCCTCCTGAGGAGCGACACTGTTTTGAATGCAATAAGATGGGACACTGGAGACGTAACTGTCCTGACTATCTAGCCAAGCTGAAGGTGAAGAAGGCCAATGGTGAAGGCTCTTCTTCAGGTATTCTGATTTATGTTATTGAACTTTTCACTGTTTCCAGCAACACATGGGTATTTGATACTGGATGTGGTTACCACATCATTAATGTCTTGCAGGAGCCTGAAAAGTGGAAGAAACTGAAACAAGGCGACATGGAGCTCATCGTTGGTGATGGGAAAAGAGTACTGGTTCTAGCAACTGGAACATATCATCTTTCTTGTCCATCTGGTCTTGTAATTACTTTAAATAATTGTTTGTTTGCTCCTGGTTTAACCAGAAACATTATTTCAGTTTCTTTATTGTTTGAACAAGAATTCAAGTATGTTTTTAATGATGCTGTTATTTCTGCCTACTTGAATGATATCTTTTATTTTGAGGCTAAACCTCGAAGTGGTATTTATGAGATTGATATTCAAACAAACAATAATGTATATAATCTTTCTAAACGTATCAAATCTGGAATTAACGATACGTTTCTATGGCATTGTAGACTTGGCCACATAAGCAAGGCCCGTGTGAAAAGGCTTCAGTCCGAAGGGATTCTTGAATCCACAGGACATGAATCTTTTGATGAATGCGAATCTTGCTTAGCTGGCAAACTCACAAAGGATCCTTTCACCCATGTTGGTGAACGGGCCAAGGATCTGTTAGCACTTATACACTCTGATGTATGTGGTCCTTTCAGAACCATGTCTAGAAATCACGAAAGATACTTCGTTACGTTTATTGACGATTATAGTCGATACGCCTATGTCTACCTTATGAAGCATAGACATGAAACCTTTGAAAAGTTCAAAGAGTTTCAGAACGAAGTAGAAAACCAACTTGATAAGACTATCAAAGTACTTCGATCAGATCGAGGTGGAGAATACCTAAGCCAAGAGTTCATTGATCATCTAAAGGAATGTGGAATTGTTTCACAGTTCACTCCACCCGGCACACCCCAACTTAATGGCGTGAGTGAGAGGAGAAATCGAACCCTACTTAATATGGTTCGATCAATGATGTGTAGAACTAACTTACCTCACTCCTTTTGGAGTTATGCTCTTATGACCGCCGCCCGCCTTGTCAATCTGGCACCGACTAAGAAGGTAGATAAAACTCCATATGAGATATAGCATGGGTCTAAACCCAATTTGTCTTACCTCAGAGTATGGGGATGTGATGCTTATGTCACTAGCGAGTCTAATGACAAGCTAGATCCTCGAGGCGAAAAAGCTATTTTCGTTGGATACTATAATAGAAGCGGGTATTACTTTTACCATCCTGATGCAAATATGATTTCCATCAAAAGGAAGGCACATTTCCTCGAGAAAGAGTTTCTTGATCGAGGAACTGGAAGTAATATTGTGGATCTTGAAGAAATTCGAGAACCACAAACAAACGCTGAAGTAGTCGGTGCGTCTGAACAACAAGAAATTGTTACTGATTCAGATATAAACACAAGCGTTCGCAGAAGTAGCAGAACTCGCAAAGAACCTGACAGATATCTTTGGAATCTAGAGGGTCCTGAGGTTCTGGTAGTAGCTGATTCTGGTGATGAACCTACTAACTACAAATCTGCTATCTCGGATCCGGAATCTGCAAAATGGCTAGATGCCATGAACGCCGAGATGCAATCCATGCGAGACAATCAAGTCTGGGACTTGGTTGAGCTACCTCCCGGTTCACGGGCTGTAGGGAGCAAGTGGATTTTCAAGAGAAAAACCGACATGCATGGAAATGTACACACCTATAAAGCACGGCTAGTTGCGAAAGGTTTCACTCAAACTCAAGGTGTTGACTATGATGAAACTTTCTCACCCGTTGCTATGATCAAATCAATTAGGATATTGCTTGCCATAGCCGCGTACTATGATTACGAGATATGGCAAATGGATGTCAAAACCGCTTTTCTAAATGGACATCTCTGTGAAGATGTCCATATGGTTCAGCCTGATGGTTTTGTCGATCCACAATATCCAAATAAGGTGTGCAAACTGAATAAGTCTATTTATGGACTTAAACAGGCATCCCGTAGCTGGAATCTTCATTTTGATCAGAGAATCGTCGAATTCGGTTTTGTCAAAAGTGAAGATGAGCCTTGTGTTTACAAAAAGGCTAGTGGGAGCACTATATCGTTCCTCATATTGTATGTGGATGATATACTGATCATTGGAAACAATATCTCAATGCTTAACGAAGTTAAAAAATGGTTGGGAGCTTGTTTCGCAATGAAAGATCTTGGAGAAGCTGCTTACATTCTAGGAATAAAGATCTATAGGGATAGATCTAAGCGGCTTCTAGGGCTTAGTCAAAGCACATACATAGACAAAATGATAACACGCTTTAAGATGGAAAACTCCAAGAAAGGAGGTATTCCAATGACTAAAGGTACCGTGTTGAACAAATCGCAATCTCCTTCAACGGACATTGATATTAAGCGAATGGAAAATGTTCCATATGCTTCAGCGATTGGTTCCATCATGTATGCTATGCTGTGCACTAGACCTGACGTCTCGTATGCTTTGAGCATTACTAGTCGTTATCAGCATGCTCATTGGACTGCAGTTAAGAACATTCTGAAGTACTTGAGAAGGACTAAAGACATGTTTTTAATATATGGAGGAGTTGAAGAACAGCTCACTGTAAGATGTTACACTGATGCTAGTTTTCAAACTGACCGAGATGACTCTCGCTCACAATCTGGTTTTGTATTCACACTCAATGGTGGAGCCATCTCTTGGAAAAGTTCCAAGCAAAGTGTGGTGGCAGATTCTACCACTGAATCTGAATATATTACAGCATCTGATGCTGCAAAGGAAGCTGCTTGGATGAAGAAGTTCATAGCCGATCTCGATGTGGTTCCAAGTATTCAGCAACCAATCGAGATATTTTGTGATAACACAGGTGCTATTGCTCAAGCCAAAGAGCCCAGATCTCATCACAGGGCCAAGCACATTCAGAGGAAGTTTCACTATATACGGGACAGAGTGAAACAAGGAGATATCGTGATAAGAAAAATCGACACAGATCAAAACCTAGCAGACCCGTTTACTAAGCCCATGACTCAGAATAAGCATGATTTACATAGAAATGCGATCGGGCTTAGATTAGCTAGTGATATGTTTTGATTTAGTATTTGGATGTACGAACTTTTAAACAGTTATACTTTTGAATTCATTTTGATCTACTGATATAGATACAATTATGAATCCTATAACTGTGTTCGATTTTAATACGTTTAATCCATGGATATTGTATTCTAAATTATCCATAGTCGATCAGACTTGTGGGAACAATTCTGAATAAAGACTATTCTGAATTTAGACTCAAGGAGTTGACTTCTAAATTCACAGACCTCATTATGAATGACGTTGGATGTAACTCGCCACAAACCATCTTTATTATAAGATGCTTTGATATTGGTATACTCATTTAGTATCCTATGACCTGAGATGCATACTAGAACTTCCGTTTACCGAGGGTTATTCTTTGATCACTGTCAACCGCTGTCGCGTAACTGCCAGTCATAAAGGCTTTGGTTGGGAATAATTCTAAAGTTCAGTGGGAGTTGTATGTAGTCAATAAGGGATTCTGTAATCTTATATTATATGTAACAGTTAGACATCGTGGCGCCCTCGTTGATTTAAACTGGTAAAGTGTGAGGCCTCACCCAAACTGACTGTGTGTTTGATTGGACCATTTTGAATCTAGATCGAGAACTATAATGATTGAGTCTTATATGAGAATTAATCTCAATGACTCAATTGATGTCTTTTACAGAAAGGATAAATGACTATGATTACCATAAGTTTATTGTCTTGTTATAGTAAAATGATACTAGAAGAACATGTTTGGTTAATGACTTTAAAGTGTCATACCTTGTTGGGGGCAGCCATGTGCAGCTAGAGCGCCGCTGACTGTCTACGTGGAATTTAACCGAATGCCGTCCAAGTGGGAGCTTGTTGGATTATGTACGGGTTCGGTTACATCACGTTGCCAACCGAGCTATGACCCGTAAGAGTTACACCTTGGGCAACAAATATTAAATCCACTTAATTTGATTAACTGGCGCTTACGAACTATATCGGGTTTTTATAATTTATAATTGTTATAAATTATTTAGTATTAATGTTTATTTAAATAAATAAATAAAAAAAAATCAAAGTTGCTAGTAGTGGTAGGCCAAAAGGCTCAATTATTGCTTTTTATTTTATAGTTGCTTTTGAAAAAGAAAGTAATGAATTGGTGGAGCAAGTAAAGAATTATTGCTTTACATACAACTTGCAATTTGCCACTAAAACCCAAAGGGATATTCAACCACATATTCCTTCTTGAACTTGAACGATCTAGAGGTGCTCTCCTATTTTGTTCATCTTCTGCTTTGACTTTTCAAAGAGGAACTTAATGGTTTTTCCTTGATCTTCACAAAGAAAAACTGTGCTAGCTTTGATTTTTCTTTCAACTTCCAAACAACCGATATATTTGATTGCAACCGTGGATCACGCCTCTTAGAGCCGCAACCACTGTGTTCCAATTTAGTGTTCGTTGATTCTAGCGTTCATTTGTTGTCCCTTGGTGTCTCAAACGGTTAATTATTAACCACAAAGGTATATTATATCTCATCAGTAGGATATTTATATTCTGTATTTGCATTGTTTGTAACCCAGATCCTGTCGGGTTCATTCGGGTATTTTATTATTACTCCGCTGCGTTAACTGTTATTAATCTGATTAATAATTATCAAAACTGTTTTTGATAAATAAAGCTAACGAAGATACCACTGAACCCAACAATAACAACTTAGTTATTTTAGATTTTTGACATACGAGTTATTAACTTTATATTATAGGGACCTATTTTTTTAACTCGTCCAGATTATAAAATTTTCCGAGGATTCTCGGGGACGATCCTGGTAATTAAGTTGTCTTTACATTAATATTAATCAATTATAATTCATAATCATTTATGCTCTCAGTTGGGAAGAATCCCCTCTGTTTTACGGCTGGACCTTACAACTTTACAAACAACTTCTAATTACATCCCAATGGTCGTGAGAATGTGATAGTTATACTTATAACGTATCAACAAACCTTTTGGTAGTATGAAACATTATCATATTTCATGATAAAGGTGAAAAAAAAACGACTTAAGAAAAACAAAGAATATTTAAGAAGTAACTAGCATACCAAATAATAAAGGATGGAAATGTAAGTACGATAAATATGAAAAAGTTAAGAAGGATGAACAATTTGATTTTTCTTGTTGTTCTTATTGGCGTAAATTCTAATTTGTAAACTTATGAAAAGAACTAATCAACGAGTTAAAGGATGGTTTTATTATAAGATGAATTATTTGTTTTATGATTATAACTAATTTTCTTACTTGGTTTTATACTTCATAGTTGTTTTCAATATTTCTACCGTTTGTCAGGGTAGTTAAAATGATTAGGTATGAAGCACGTGACTAAAGGGTAGAAATTTCAAAAAGTCTTGACATATATATAAAGAGTAGAAAAATAAAAAAACACAAAAAAATTCACTGTTTAAAAAACCATGTTTGTGTGTCTTACAACCTATGATATATTACGTTAAAGACCTAAAATCCATGTCATGGAAGCTTTATGCAGGTGGCTAAGCTTATTATGCATAGAGTATACTTATAAAGACTTCTCGAAGCAATACTATATCTAATACAAGTCCATTTTACACCTATCGAATTTCATAATAACACCGTAAATTCTACTTAAACGTCTTTGTATCAATTTTGTTTATGATATCTTAAGCTAAAAAATAGTTAAATTTTATCACTTTAGTTAAGCACATGAATACTCAAGCATTAGGAATCTTTAAATGAGATACTTGACTTGATTGATTCATAAGTTCCAATTATGGTTAGACGTTAGTGTTCTAACTTTATCATGTATAATTGTGTATGTGCTGAGGAAAGAAAAGGTGGTGGGACTCTGAGGGGCAACGGTAACAAAATGAAAAGAAGAGGGTCCAAAAGTGTACATCTGGTAAAGTAGAATCGCGTGTCTCTTCAACGTTACAAATTCGATTTTTGAAGAAAAACGCTCGTATCTCCCGCTTAATCCCCTTTCACTTTACACGCTATAAACCCTAATTTCACCCTCAATTTCACCCCCAATTGCACTCACTCCTGCTTATTTTTAGTCGATCAGTTGTCGGAAACTCAATTTCAGTTTGATATATCATCACATGGAGGATACATTCAAAGATCAAACGTCTGTTTCTGGTAATGAGTTTCAGTTATTAGTTGCCAATTGAAATCATTGTTGCTAAATTGCAGATTGCTTTTGCAGGAAACAAGGGAGGAGGATCGGCGAGACTTCTTCGGTATCCACTCCGATCGGCCACCAAGTCAAAGGATGAAAAGCCTCCTGTGTCGGTTACGGCAACTGCTTCAACGTCTAAAAGGTTTAATTATTGTTTCAGTAACTGTATTATGTTTTCAACGCTTGAATGTTCATTCTCATACGCATCCATCTGGTCTTTGTTATGTAAATGTTGTTAATTAATCTTAGATAATGGTGGTTCTTGGTCGGACTATTAGCATATGTCTAAATTTCTATCATAAAGGTTTAATAGTTTGAAGGATTATGGTCTAGGAATTAAGACTGTAAATTGTAGGTTCAATGATAGTTAAATAATTCAATGTTTGAAATTTTGAATTGCCTTTATCCAAAAAGAACATAATCTAGTAATTCAGATCTTTTCTTTTGGATTTCTGTAATGTTATGCTGTTGGTTTGTAATGATAGTTATTTCTGTAATCTTTTCTTGTGGTCACCAATCAGTGTCTCTCTGCACTTAAAATTTGCTATGTTTAATTGTGCTTCAGATTTACAGCAAGAACTACCATGTTTACTTTTATGTCTAGTTATATTGTCTATTTGCACAAGATTGCGATAGGAAGACGAGTTAACTAATCATGATTCATGATAATTATATATTTAGGGTAAGACCTTCTTCAAGTGTGAGCCAAAGTGTTAGTGTTCTTGATTTGCCATCCAAAGAGAAATCTACCAAGCCTCTTAGGAGGCTGTCTATTCCCACCAAGTCAACTGTCAGACCTACTCCTCAATCAGCCAAAAGCACAACTCCAATATCTGATTCCAGATCAAATAGGTCCAGGAACACTGAAGGTAAAAGTGACACTCCGGTTTCAGATGTTTCTAGAACCCTTAGCCGAAAGAAATTCAGTGTTCTGTCTTCAGCTTCATACTGGCTCTCACACATTAAGCTCGCCGAAGCTGCCGGAAAACACCAACTGTCACTAGGTTTCTTTAAACTTGCCCAGGAAGCTGATTGTGAGGTATCACATTTATTTACAAAGCATTATGTTTCTCAACTTTTTTCGTCTATATCAAGCATGAAATTAAGTGGTATTCTTTTTAATTTACTTCTGTATGTTTTTGGTCACAATTCTCAAAGGAGTTGCATATATTTATAATTTTATATAACGTACTCTAAGTTAAAGTCTACTATTTTCTTGTTTATTATCTTAAATGCTAGAATCCCCAACTACTAAGAGATGAGGTCAAGTCGTATGCACTACGCCACAACATTATTCATTTAGGAGAGTCCGCACAAGAAATTCTCCAGAGCTATGACATATCAGAAAATGTTGCACAGAGTACACAATCATTATCTGAAGATGCACAAAGTTTGTCATCTGTTAATGGAATTCACAAACCAAAGCCAAAATCCTCAAGTAATATTGGTTCTGTTGCTATAGAATCGGTTAAAGAAAATTACCAGAAGAAAGTTGCACCCAACACAAAAGCTTCAACAGATAAGAAGATAACCAATCAGCATTCTGCCTCAGAAGCCGGAAGTCACAAGATGCTAAAGAACTTTCAGAAACCAATCAAGAAAGAGTTCAACAAAGAGAAACAGATGGTCAAGAGCAAGGGGAAGAAATCTGCTAGTGAAGGTGACTGATTATTTTGCCTTTTTATTTGATTTTATTAATGTGAGTCTAAAGTTGAAAGGGATAAATACATCGGTTACCCTACACATCTATGCAATTACATCACTTAATAACATAAGATCTTATCTCTCTTCTATAGCATTCTACTTTTGGAATATTTATACCTTTACACGTGGCAATTTGGCCCATCTATGGTTCAGTTTTAATCAAAATGATGTTAACGTGTAAAACCCCCTCAATACTTTTACCCATTTGGCCCGTTATGCAAGCCATTTATTTTTCCACCAGAACCTTCTTACCTTCGGCACTCATTTTGCAGATACAGTTAGTTGTCCTGAGAAGGCAGTTACCAAAGAAAACAAAGAGAACATGGTAAGAATACCCTTCCAATTGTGATTATTCTGACATTACACCACAAGAAAAAAGTTTCTTATTTGAAGATGTAACATTTAAGATTAATTTGATGTTTCAGGCTGTTTATTGTATTGCTAATCTTGATTTGCGTTGTGTTACAGGAAGCTCCCCCTGTGGAGGAAATCAGTTTGGAAACATAAGCATACTTTGCTTCTAGCAAGCTGGAATCAAAAAATCTTTTAATGTTATTATTGTTGGGTTTTCGTTATGTGGATAAAAAATATAGTGGTGTGCGCGAATTTGTTACATGAAATGTTTATAGTCTCTTGTTTATTTAGTGTCTAATCGATTATATATCTTTGGTGTTCTGCAATTGTTGATTGTAAAGTATAGGTATAATGAGATTATTATGTGTGAAATTTTATGGAAAAGTACTTCCCAAAACACATTTAAATCTGTCTTTCATGGTATGTTTTTTCATGCTCGTGTCTGCTAACATCTTTTCGTACAAACAAAACTAAAACAAAGCGATACCGCATTGTCCTTTTTCATCCTGCCCGCACAGGCATATGAATGTGGCTCAAGTGGAGTACATATAAAATATTATGGATGGGATCAAGGTGGGTTGTATTCTTCTATTTCATCTTCATTTTGTGGATGATGCTTAGTAAGACTTCATCCAATGCAACCCCGTCATCACCGCCCTTTACCACCCGTCCTAAGGGCTTGCTGCACTCAATCTGTCGCCGCCTGCCCGTCGGGTATCCTTCCCCACAGGCACCCAACGGATTCCTTTTTCTTTTTTTTTGAAATATGGTTAATAAAAAGGTTTAATATGTTTAATAAAATGTTTAAAACTGTTTAATATCACATTTAAGATAGTGTTTGGAGTGAAATGTGTTTGTGGGAAGGATGCATGAAAGTTAGTGGAAAGCTAATGTGACATGTTAACTAGGACTGTTTATGAAAAGGACATCTATTAGCGTTACAGACAGTCTAATGGTGGAATTACCGATAAATAACACCAAATCTATTCCAAGTGAATATATGTTATTCTTGCATATGAATTGAAAGTCTACTTCTCCAAAAGTTAGTGTCTTTGTGTTAATCGCTTGGATGTGGATAGACATAGACTTGCATCCAAATTATGATGCCAAGCCTCTTATTTTTCTTGTCCTTGCCTTGCTGTTGTCGTGAGGGTGAAATACATCTACAAGTGCAAGTTGGATGCATGATATTTGAACAAACCTCCCTTGAGGAAAACCAAAGCGCTCTCATATCACCAACTTTCCTCCTGAAAGGTCATACTCGGGCTTTACTTCATGTCTTCATGTAAATCTCATCAATACATTTGAACGAATTAGACGGAATATTTTGTGGGATGTTGATGAATAATCATAAGGTGTTCTGGATAAAAATTGCCCATGCCAATAAAAACCATCTATTAGGAACTGAGTACGTTAAGTGTGCAAATCAAGTATTTTCTTGAACTGTTCTTGTAGGTAAACACATCTTGGAACATAGAAAAAGCAAGATAATTTTTTTTTGTTTGCAAATATATTTAGTTTTTCAACAATTAGTTCTTGATTGACCACCTCATGTGATAGCATAGAGTTTGAGGTCAATGATGGCGAAGGCACAAGAGGAGCAACGACGTACATTGTAGCATTTGGGATTGATGCAAATACATAAAACTCAATGAAAGACACTAGAATGAATGAAGTACATAATCTAGTACAAAATAATTTAGAGTAGGAGGTTTTTAAAACATATAATTTTGTTGGTTAGAGTAGTATAAATAAGAGGTGACTAGTTTGATGCAAATCCACCTCTTTAAATACAAGTTGTATAGCTCTCTTGTAGGTGTATGTTCTCTTAAGCAATACATAGTGTTCTTGTTTCAATTGATGGCATAATTTATTTGTCAATTATAAGAAATATTATTAGCATAGTAAGCAAAAAATACAACGATTTAAACCATTTGAAAACCTCCGGACAACATAACCTCTAGACAATGGAGGTAGCAAAAAGATTCGATGCTAGTAAACGAAGAATAAGCAGTTCATTACAAGCAAGACTAATGAAAAGCATTTTTAATAATGATTACGAAAGTATGAATATATTACTCTACTTATATTTTAATAAGGTAAAATAGTAAAAATTTATAAACATAATAATTCGTAAGAGCCTAATATGACAAATGAAACAATATAATTCATTTATTATGGCTGCAATCACCATCTTACCTTGCACAATTTTCTTCATTCATGCATCACCCCTTGTCAATTTATATAATAAATAAATGTCACAATACATAATTATGTAAATTAATTACAATTTAACCGTTGATCATCGATCGTTTACAATTTTAACCTTTAAAAGTCAAAAATTACGAAAACTAAAAAAATACAACAATAATATTATCCACTCAACACTACAAAACCAATAAGTATCACCAACAGATCATTCAGTTCAGTAATACAAAAGTAGTCGATCACCGGTGACGCTCCGGTGGCAAATTAAATTTATTCCTTGAGCTAGCTACAACACAATAACCTAATAACCGTAGGGGATACTCATTTGTTTAGTAGTCTTGTAATCCTTACTACATCCATCAAACCGCATGGTCATCCCTGCTAGCTACCGGTGAAGTAGATTTACTCCTAGAGCTAGAACACATCAACGAATTCGAACCATCAGCTCGAGAATCCATCGAATTCGCAGCAATCGATTTTCCAATGCCGCTCGTTGAACCCTTATTCGCGTTTGACATCAAAGGAAAGCTCGAAAACACCGGGAACGCCTCTCCCAGTTTCACAGTCTGCCCGGACTTCTCACTTCCCACCGCACCACCGCCCATCACCGACGCCAACGCCGCCTGTAAGGCCGACTGAAACTTAGGGTCCGATGTAATAACCCTTGTTGCAGCTTCAATGGTCATGTCTTGCTGTAGAGAATGTTGATTAGTTGTTGGCTTTTTCATGAAAGAATTGTAAATGCTCTCTTGAGGTTGTGTTGATCCAAAGGCGAACGACCCGTTGGTCCACGAAACAGGCGATGCATTCGACGATGATTGTAACGAGCTAAAGTTGAGGTTTGTGGTTGAGTACCGTGGTGGGAACATGGTGGCCAGTGGTGGTGATCGGTGGTTGTATGGTGAAGCTGTTGAGAGTGTGTTTGAAGTGAGATCGAGGGTGATCGTTGGGCACGAGGGCGAGGGTGATATCGATGAATGTGGTAAGTAGATTGGCTTTAGTTTCGAGTGCTCGTTGAGGTAGAAGTTTAGCCTGTGAGAACTGGTGCTAGGGTTAGGGTTAGGGTTTGATGTGGAGGTGGTGGAGCCGGAGGTTAACATGCTCGCGGCGGCAGAGGTGGTAGACGCCATGGCGGTGGCGGCGATCGGAAGAGGGTGGTTGTGTGTTCCTTCGTAGGTGGTGATCAAGATTGACATATCTTGAGGACATCTTTGTACCTATAAAGTTTTATCAAGAAACATATGTTAGACGGATAGTAAATGCTAGTAGCTAGTAAAAGAGATTTTGGGAGGAAAATAATAAAAGGAAATAAATGGTTTAAGTCCGGTGCAACCACCGGCCGGTCTGGTTCGCGATTCAACCTATTCGGTCGGTAAGCAACGGTTTAAATTACATCTTTAATTAAATTGTAAAATTTCAAGTTTTAACATGTTTGAGGTAATATTTATTCCTATTTGGCCGTTGTGAGTTTACCCATTAGGTTTTTGCATATTTATTGTCCTTACCTGTTTTCTAACAGGACAAGTTGGAGAGACGGTGCAACGATAATACGCTCGTGGACAAGGATTTCCTTTTGCGATCTTTTGTCCATATTTTCTCCATTGACATCCGTCGTTCATCTGCGGAAAAAAACCCTAACTTTAGGTAATTACCTCATAACGTCATATTATATGTCACATGTCATGTTAAAATTAAATATATAAAGTTGTTATGTATTAGACTTTATTATATAGGTAATTAGTGATTACCGTTGGGGTGTCACACCGAACCCTAACAGAAACCCTAGTTTTCTTCGCAGGGTTTTGCTGCAAAACCTCTTGATCATCTCCAATTCTCTTTGGAGTCGAAGGTTTCTGCGGCGTCTCGTCTTTAGCTTCTTCCAAACTAGTATCAGGGCTCGGGATAACCGGACCTTCGGCTTGTGTGGTTGATGATAGTTCAAATTTGCCACACTCCAGTGCAAGACCTAACCCTTCTGCACCTTTGGTTGGAGGGGTTGAACTTCTTTTATCTTTCTTGATCGGTTCGATTGATGAGGTCCTTCCAAGACTGAGGGACACAAGCTCAGATTCATCGTTGATTTGTGGGTTGTTGATCGCGGTGGTGGGTACTGCCGTTGAAGATTGTTGTTGTTGTTGATGGAAGATATCTTGGAACTTCTTTTGAAGGGTTTGGTATTCCTTCATGATTTGGTCCAAGTGAACCCTAAGCCTTTGGTTTTCTTCCCTCACTTCACCCATTTCAGCTTTGGTTAACTCAAACTGCATCTCATCCTGCATTCATTAATTAGAACCACTTTAATTAAACTTTTGAACTAATTTCATACATATATTAACTCTCACTAGATAGATGTGATGTTGTTAATTAATGTATTGCTCTTCATATATGCTTTACAGTATTGTGATCTTCTTTGATTATAGCTAGTTAGAGACATAGACTCCAATTCCCATAACACTCTTAATTTTATTTTATACAATCTCTTATGAAATGATATGCGGATATTTATGTATAACAACATATATAATTGTACCACATATGAAATATAAGAGAGGCCGGAGAAGAAGAGAAAGAACAAGCTACGCGTAAATATAATTATCTATATTATTAGGAGGATGAATGAATAGAAATAAAATAAAGTAAGTTCATATAACAGTTATTGCATAAGTTTTAGAAGGTGAATATGAACATCTTTAAAGTGATATAAATATAAATTATTGCATAACTGTAAGCTTTAATTATACATCTCATGATGAGCTATAAAGATCTCACCTTTAATTTTTTAAGACTTTTTCATGGTTGTTAGGTTATTATGTCTTAAGAATTGAATAACTTGGTTTCAATAGCTTCTTTCTACGACTTTAAGAATTATCAGGAGCATCACATGCAACAGATAACAGATGACATTTTTAGATTTTTTTATTTTTGATTCCCATTGGAAAATAGGGTTTATATTGAGTAAACTAACATAAAATTAATGGTTTCCTAATTTTTATTTAGAAAAATAGTAAACCCAGGAAATATAAAAGCTGGAAGCAACTCCAAAATACACTTTTATTATTTCTTTTATATTTTTTAATGATTAGTGCATAAAATAAAGAGATTTTGAAAAAAATTTACATACCATAAACATTAACTACATACTGAATCTTGAAAACTTTAAAAATATAGCCCACAAGATCCAAGAATTTCTAGAAATCAAGAAGATAACTTTTTCCTGTAACTCCTTATTTTGCGCAATCTAATTAAAAATGAAGTATAGTTAAGAAAGAATCAAATAAACAAGAGAAAATTAATTAGTTTCTGATTCTTTCATTAGTTTAGTTTCTCTTTTTACTATGCAAAAAATATATTATTTATATATACAGACCAAAGAATAATTGCATGCAAAACAGATGATAAAGATTTAATGATTTATCACAAAGAAGATGATAAACTACAAAACGTTGATCGAGTACGACTTTAGAAGACATGTGGTAACTAACATGTCTTTAATCTTTCAGTAATATCATTTTGAAATCAATTACTCACATCCTAATATTCAACGGAGTATCACCCCGTTGAATTTCTATCTGTAACCACCTTAACCTATGGATTTCCGAGAAATTCGGGCCGTAGGTGAAGGTTTAGTAAAATAACAAGTTTATATATATAGAAATTAAGAAAGAAAATACAAGAAATACAAGAAAAAGGAGCTTCAAGCACTATTTTCAGAAGAGAAAATAGCAAATAATTAGACTTTAACAACAAAATAGAAACAATTTCATCATATTTCAGGAAAGAAAACAATAATTCAAAGTCAAACAAAACAAATATGAACAAAACTGAAGCTTGATGAAAGTTATGAAGAACTGAAGACCAACCTCTTGTTTGCAGTCATCGCGATCATCTTCTTCCTTACGCTGTTCCTGCTTGATCATTTGGGTTGTGTTCCTTAGATCAACTTCCATGGCTGCCTCAGGTGTCAAAAGTATTCTACTGTTGCTTTTGCATGAATTTAATGGAACTATAAATGAGAAAAATGTAGCAACTTAGATCTATTCTTATAATGAGGGGGCCAGCAATGTTTGACTTGTATGTATATACGTTTCTTCATTCAATATTTCCTTAACTAATTAATAATCAAATATGAAAAAATGTCAATGCTCCGATTGCATGCCATCACCTACAAATTATTTTACTACTAGTAGTATTATTTTTTATTAACAAATATACTTAATTTTGTTTCTATACTATAAATAATGCAATAACCATGAGAATACTTACAGAAATATTCACTAATTATTTGTGTATACTCATTTAAAATTACAACATTACTATTAATTTCGCCATGCATATGCATAAATAAATTTTATGTGTATTCATATACTATAAACATATATTTACGATCTAATGTATGGGCTATAATCTCCAATATATAAACATGTACGAAATTGTTAAAAAAAAGAGAGAATGTTAAATAGAGAAATCAACTAATTGGAGGGAAAATTATTATTTATTTTTACAATTCTTAAATTTTTAAAAAAAATTAAGAAGAAAGTAATATCCTCACATAATCTATGGTCTTGCATTTAACCATCATCCACAACGATACAAATATTTTATTATTCATTCAACCTTTTTTTCTCACATATAATCAAGCTAGGGTATGAAAAATTTGGGCATGAAATATTTACTCTACGTAGAATCTAATTATATTGTAATATAGTTTTTTGCAAGGAGAAATAATAGTAAATAAAAAATAGATATGATGATGTGAATGAGAACTTGAAGAATTCAACTTCAACGTTTAGGTCTTTTAGATTATGGATGTTAGACCCGCAAGAAACGGGCCTATTTGCTGACTGCCAATCTATTATTATATTATTTATATATTTGTTTATAGCCAATAAACAGCTAAATATCATATGGTTGAAGTTTCGTACATACAAAAGTCAAACACACATATAAAACAAAAAATAAATAAAAATTCAATGAACGTCGGTCAGACTTACGTCACCGTCGTTTTTATTCCAATGGTGGTCATTAGGGTTTCGGCTTCATATGCAGGTCGTGTTTAGAAAGGCTCCAACTAATGCTTTTAAAACCGGATCAGACAGTGAACCGAACGTCTTAGTGGTTTATTGGTTGGACCGTTTCAACAGATCGAACCGGATATAAGAACCTGATAAAATTATAATTTATTTTATAAATATATATATGTAAAAAATACTAAAAAAATAAAAAATATATATGAAAAACCGGTTCGACCGGTCCAACCCCCGGTTAATCCGGTTCGACCCCCACCGGTCCGGTTCCCGGTTCGACCGATCCGACCACCGGCTCGATGCCAAAACAGTTTTAAGCATCGAACCGGACCGGATTGGATTCGGTTCCCGGTCCAACCGGATCGGACCGGTCCGATCCGGTCTTCAAAACAATGGCTGCAAACTTCAAACTGCCTGTTTTTTCTTTATTTGGTCGTTGTTTTTGACTTCTTTTTATTCATTTAAAAATCATTATATATGGTTTATAGAGGTGACAAACTTATTTATTGCATGTAAATGGATTATTTGATTTAGAGTGAATTGAATAATTACTAAAAACAAACTAGTTTTTTAGAAAAATAAAGCAAATACTATTAAAACACATTTAACATTTATTTTAAGTGTTACCGCATTTAATTATACTGATTTTGAAACTATTGTAATTGTGTGTAACATTCAAAACAATATGTCTAAGGTTAATCAATATATGGTCTTGCCGCTGGACAGGAGGAGCTAATTTTTCGTGCAGCGCGGCACGAGAACATCGCCACTCTTGCACCGGTGAACTTTCTTCGTATCATGCGATTCCAATGCGACATCATTTTTATGTTGTTATGTTTATAGTTAATGGGGTCATTGTGTATTATGTTCATATTAGTTAATTAAGGGGGTCACTATGTAAAGTTCTTAATAGTTTGTTATTCTCGTTATCTAGCAAGGGCTCAATAGAGTTATAGGGTATTCTATAATTCACCTTAATTCTTCTTCTTTGTAATCGGTTCATAGTTCTTATTGATAATCAATTTTAGTGTTGCATTCTTAAAATTTTATAATCTTAAGTGAGGATCATATTGTCGTTCGTAGATTAATAATTAGTCCATCAACAATTGAAGGAATGGTACCTATAGAGAAATGATAAGGTTCAAAGACTGATTATAGCAACTTTGGGGTGTTAATTTGCATGTTTGGCATATTCTCATATCAGTTAAGAAAAGTTAGATCGTAGAGCTCAAATCTGTATAAGGATTGGGTATACTGATAGGGTGAAGGATTTAATTATGGAAGATTTATGGTGATAGTCCTAAAGTAACTGTCAGCAGAAGTTTAGTGTTCAGAGAAGATGTGGTGTACAAGGATGTCACGAGCAAATAAGCTGATAGTCGAGGAGTTTAAATTGAGGTGGAGTATTCCTAAAATGAGACATTGGTTCCCAACTAATATTAACAGTCCCGTAAAGTGTTCTCAAAGTCAACATACAGAAATGATCCCTCATCCACTGGATATAAAAAGTTCAACTAGCCTTTGTCTTATCAAAAGGCAATTAAGTCTTTCGATAAGGACAAGTGGAGTTGGCAATGGAAGAGAAGATGAGTTCTTTGCACACTAATCACACTTGGGTGCTGGTAGACAAGTTTGCAAATGTTAAGTTGGTAGACTATAAATGGATTTTCAAGATAAAAAAGGGAATGACAGGAGAAAGGCCTACAAGAACAATTCTATCTATTGCAATTGTATGTGATTTAGAGCTTGAACATAATTATAATTTTAGAAACCAAACAATTATTGATGGTTAAGTTTAAAATGAAAGAGTTGGGAGAAGCCAAGAAAATCTTGGGCATGGAAATTATTTATGGATAATTATAAACAAGTTGTTACTTCTCTAGCTATGCATTCTAAGTTATCAAGCAAAGACCCTTCTAAATCAGATGAATATAGGTGGTAGATGATGCGTGTGCCTTATGCAAGTGCTGTTAGGATTTGATGTATTTGATGGTCTGCATAAGACCTGATATTGTTTTTGCCATCAGTTTGGTGAATTGCTATCTTAGTGACCTAGGGAAGTGTCATTAGGAAGGAGATAAGTGGATACTGAGGTACATAAGTGTCACACCCTCGCTTATAGCGGAAACACGAGGATGCGACGGACGGGATCGTCATAACACTTGGTATAATTACAGAGACATAATACATGCAAAATCCTCGTGTCATGACGTCGCCCGACACAATGGTGACTTGTGTCGTGGTCAGTCAGTTCCACGACTATCATAGTCTTATTGATTCTAAATTCAAAATACACAGAGTTCACAAATGAAAACAAATGAGATACAATCACTAATGCAAAATTATTGAAATCCTGAGGGTCTTTGCTAAGGCATCTGCTCTAGCTATCCTCTTTGATTATGATCACCTGAAAAGATATGCTAAAAAATGTCAACACATAATGTTGGTGAGTTCCGCAGGTTTAAATTGAAAACATGTAATTGATGCTATATAGAATTTGATGTGGAATCATACTGCAAGCAAAAACCACATAACATGTGTTTTACAACCAAACCCTATGACGTTATGCATATAAATTAGACGGAATATATTCACCCTTGGCCTGATTGCTGGCAGCTGTGTTGGTAACTCGCAAGTTAACCAATCGTCGAAGGGTGGGGGTGTCAACCCAGTAGTACTACCAATACCTATCCGTTGGTTCCTAACCCGGAATTAATGGTTGTAAGAATAGAATAACACCATGTACGTATTTGAATATGAGAATAGTATCACGTCGATTCCAAGTATGAAAATTGTATGTAAGATTGTACAACATCGAAAATGGGTGAGCATACTTTTCCCCCAAGTTTGGAAAACATTGAAACAATTATAAAAGCATAAAAAGGGGCCACGAAACTCACCTTGGATTGATATAATAAACCACAAACTTCACAGAATAATGCAATGCACATCCAAACATGATCAACACCTATGTATTAATTGTAACTAAGTCTTTAATAGGTATTCCACGTGAATAGATATATTTAGTTGAATTTGGGTCGGTTCGGTTTGACGTGCGACGCGCACACAAATAGATGTATATATATTACAAGATTTTGATAGGGTTATATATGTATTAATAAGCAATTATTAATAAGTGTTAAGTTTACCAAATAATTATTTACATTTTGATTCTATTAGAGGGATTTTATATGTATATTTAAATATTTTGGAATGATATTAAAATAAAAATGATGTGATTCAATTATGTAATTTATAATTATCTAAGGATAATTACAAATAGTATTTCGATTAATAATAAGATTTTATTCTATATTATTATTTAAAATATATTTTATAAGAAATAACATACAATTATATTTGTAAATAATTTGTGAAAATATAATTCCTACACTTATCATGATTAATCCATAATTAAAATAATATAATGTTCATTAATAATTTAAATTATTATTTAAAGTCCATTTTATAAAAATTAGACTAATTAAATCATTTGTTTTTAAAAGATAATAATAAAATAAATAAATTAATGTTAAAATAAATTCCAGAAAATTAATTTGGTGGTTTTAAAAATAAACAGAGTTTATAAAATAATTTTTATAATTTTTAAGAATTTTTCTATAATTTTTAGAAGCTTAAAAAGCTTTAAAAAAATAAAAATGGGTGTCGGGTCTCGAACCTGAGACCTTCAACTTAGCATTCAAGTGTGGAACCGGTGAGCTAGAGGCCTTAGCCGTGAAAGTTATGGGTTTCTAATTCATTTAAACACAACTTCCATTGAACCCCAATCCCCTTCGTGCCCTAGTTCGAACCTCACCCAAATTGAGGTTTGATTCGATTTAGAAAGCATCTGTAATCATGGGGCTTTCATTCCCCATGTTAAACCGAGTGTGTAGGTGTAATCAATTACCCGATTAGTGATGAATTGGTGATGAATGGATTATGAACAGGCCGCGACTGAGACTGGATTTGTTTGATGAGAAACCGTGTGAGGTAATCAAATTAACTTCGTGGATAGATTTGAGTGATGCTCTTGATGTAAAACCCTCTGTCAATTTTGGTTTAAAATGCTCAAAAGATGGTTTTCGACTAAGTTGCAGGTTGCAAAGAGGATGAAGATTGAACTCTATGATTGTGTTTGTTTTATACTAATTTGAACTCAGTGGACGATTGGAAACGACAAAATGATCATGATTATGCGATTTCTTTTGATTATTTTTGTGTTTAGTGCTCGATTTAGTGCCGCACTTCGGCCGAAAGTGAAAGGGATCGATTAGTGGTTCTAGAAGCTGTAATTTGAATGATTAAACGTGTTTATTGATTCGAATCTTGTTCACGAATGAATTGGAACCGGTTTCGGGGTTAAAAATGGATGTTTGTTGTTGTTTCGGAGGTCGCCGGAGCTCGCCGGATTTTTGGCCGGACGGCGGCCGGAAAATCGTGGGTGGGCGGGGGTTGGTTTTGTAACTTATACAATTTACACAAATGGTCCCCGAGGTTTACTTTGTTATTATTTTATGTTATAACTTTCAATTTAAGTTTCATAAATTACACCATCACCCCCTGGACTTTTATTATTATTATTATTATCATTATTATTATTATTATTATTATTATTATTATTATTTATTATTATTATTATTATAATTTTTGTAATTATTGAAATTAGTATCGTATTAAACTTAATTGTTTTATAAAAATACGGGATGTTACAGTCTCCCCTGCTTTAAGAAATTTCGTTCTGAAATTTTAATCACGAGGAGGCTGAAACGAAAAGATGAGGATACCGAGATTTTATTTGGTTCTCACGTTCCCAGGTGAACTCTGGGCCATGTTTAGATTCCCAGCGGACTTAGACAATGGGTATCCGGCTGTTTGAGTTGTTTGATTTTCCGATCCATAATTTCCAGAATATAATGTCTAGAAATCAGGATAAGACCAACAATGATGAGAAAGGTTATCCGTTGAAATTTAAGAATCCCAACGTCAACATATGAAACGACCTTAACGCATATCTTGTGAATATGTATTCTCCTTTGACCAACCATCGGTCTAAGAATAATATACTACGCGAAGATCCTGGAATGAGTTTGGCGACGGTGGTTAAGAATATTATCAAAACAGAAAATGAATCAATTATTCAATATAACGATCAATGTTTTAACGTCATTCCACGGTATACGAATATTTGAAACAGATACAGGTTAATTTCTCGACGTTGTAAGATAATGGGTCGAATTGAATTTTTAGTCAATCGGTCTATAATGCACCAATTGTCATCATAACAGCTAAGATAAGAGGCACTTAGTGAATGAAAAGTTAAACATGAGATTCACGGAGGTTAGGTCTTGTCATATGTGAAGGTAAGACACTTGGACACATACCAAGTTACGTCTTTTCCTTTAGGCCAAACCCATGTCTACAAGTTACGAAGGTTTATGAACCTTTATATCCACATCGCAATGAGGATAATAACGGGTCTTGTTGTTCAAATCCGAGAGAGAATTTTAATGATTTTCAAGGTTAAGGATTCAAAAGCGAATCAAGAAGTGACGCAAACAATAGGAATAGTATTTGTAAACATGTTTTGTAAGGTAGCAATATCTAAGTAAGTTTACATACGCAGTTCAACAAACCATGAGTTCAGCTGAGACCATTTATATGACTAGAAAGTCATGTTCATAAGTTGATAATATCTTCAGCAGAGGGATTGTTTAGGAAGGCTACCATCACACAATCACGTTTTGATGATAACTCAAAATGAAAGTCGATAGATAAGGAATGAATGTTTCCATATAGCTAGGTCAAAATATGAGGTTAAAGGGAGGGAAATTGATGTAAGAATTTTAAGTGCTCCAAGCTTGGAATCAAAATCAACTTAATACGATCGGGTCTCCGTTCAGGTTCAGAGATCATGCTTTGGCTTGATAGGTCGAATCACCAATATTGGTTCACCCTTCAAGTTACTTTATGCTTCTCGTTACTTGATTACAACCATGGTAAGTTGAAGATCAAGAATTGAGATTAGTCATCAAGGTATGGAATTCATGCTTATCTTGATAATAACAAGAAAACAATCGAAGGTTGACATTTGTCACCAAAATACGGGTTTCAATCCTATTTTTGGTGAGGTCATGTCATTTGTGAAATGTAAGTTCCAATGAGAATAATTGAAGTCAATCCTCAAGATAAGGAAATCACCCTAATCCAGAGGATGAGACTTCATAAAATAAACAAATGGGAAACCATTTATCGGAATAGAGATTCATCAAAGTAAGGGAATCTCCCCTGCTTTGATGAGATAGAATCATTTAGGAGATACGAGTATTCTTAGTCATAGGTTGACTTGTAAACTCTTGCATTTCCCACGGTGCAAGCAGTATGAAGTTTGACTTAACGAAGAAAGGAAAATTAATATCAATTAGGAATTCGGAAAATTTCAAGTTACATCAGTGTAACAAAGGAAAGATCATGCTAACAAGCTTAAGATCAAAGTTTGAGATGGCAGAATTTGTTAGGATGGTGTTCAAATCTTGAATAATTTAAATCAGAAAGACGAAATCAAGGACAAGAAATGATTCTACATCACAATGATATGTGAACATTCGATTCATAATCGAAGGGAATATATGGACTTCTCAGGATAGTACCTCAACGACAAGGCAAAAATAATAATATACATTTCATCATTATAAATCCCAAGGTTTCAAGCACGTTCAAATACCCAAGTAACACCCCAAATAAGCAAATACTCATAGTCTAGATGGGTCTAAACATAAAGCACGAAGTAACTAGAGATGACTTTTTCCAGTCGTTATTTGTCCATCAGTGCTCGTGTGACGTCAGTCCTGGTCGTCATCACTGCTGGAGGAACTAGAGAGACTCGAGGGTAGGTCGGGATAGTTGCCCCCTAAGTTGGTCTCGTCGGCGGGCGGCCAGATCCTAATCCGGTTTGCCGGGAACCCTCTAATTCGAGCCGTCCGTCTCACGGCTCCTCCGTTGTTCACTTGTTGGGGTCTTGCCTCGGGGGCATACCTTGCAACTGTAGATGCTATGGGAACTACAGGTGCAGCAGGGTTAGGTTCCACAGGATTAATCGGTGCAGTTGCGACAGCAGGTAGAGTGTGCACAACAGGGTCTATGGGTTCTTCCTCTTCAAATGAGTCTGGTGCATCAAGCATCACCACCTCAGGGTTAGATTTTGTATTAGAAGATGTTTGTACTAGATATGCTAAGAGAATATTTTCAGGCTTTGATTCGTTTTCAGAAGAAGTAATAGAAGGGCTGATAGAAGACATCCTGAAATATCATTAAGATATTTTATGAGATTTGGAGTAATATGAGCTATACAGCATGAAAATGACAATCAGGGATTTGGCATAATAACAATGAGATGTTCCGAGTGTAATCGTTTAATTCGTAAATCAAAGCGAGTATGTCGACTAATCATAGCATTAAGTCAACCACAACTTCGTTGAAGACATGCGTTCCGATAAGCAGATATTCATCCCACTCTTCCAACCTTGCATGTATTGGGTGGTGAGGCATAGACTTTGATGAGATTTTGAAAACCACGAATAACGATTCAAAGGTCATTTTGAAAATTATTCGATTTAGACACACAATGCCTTGACTATGATTTTAAGATTTGTGTGTGCTTTGATAGGAATCAAAGTATAAAAGAATCACATATGGTTCCACTCATCAAGTTTCAATAACCCATGCTTCGATCCATCAAGATCATTACGTAGCCTAGTTTAAGCACATTCTTAGTATACCGGTGATGTTTATATATAGGGTTCCCCGCAGCGTTCCCACCACATCCACAATATACCTTGAGTGACGCTTAAACTGGTTACATATCATCCCAATTTTCCTTAGCATTATCCCAAAGAATAACGTAATATAAGTTTAATGAGAGCTACCGCAACTTATGTATAGGCGGTTTTACCAGTTATAAATGGCTATAGTCAAACCTATACATTGGTTCCACACGGGAATTGATGGCTATAAAGAAAACATTCCCAAGGTGTAAGTATTTTAATGTGACGTAGCAAGATCCACAAAGCGCATACGTATAGTTTACAACCAAACCAATCCTTAGGTCCCATTACCGGAACTAATGGTTGTAATGGATGCCCGGCAAAGAAGAACCACAAAGTAGACCCACAAAGAAGAACCACATCGCGGAGAGCATCCAAGATCAATAGCATTCACAAATAACATCACACAACACATAGCATCAAGTAATAGCACATAGTAATGTAAGGCCACCAAGTAACATACAAGGGGTAACATACCATAGAGTCAAGTTCCAACAATCCATGCCTCAGTCAACCGGGATCATCACGTAGCCCAATTTAAACACATTCTTGGTATACCAAGGATGCTTATATATAGGGTTCCCCGCAGCGTTCCCACCACATCCGTGGTATACCTAGAATGATGCCTAAACCAGTTACGTGACATCCGTTTATCCTTAGTATCACTTAACATGAAGGCTCTAAGTAGAACATGACTTGAGTAAATGTTGATAATGTTTGATTGCCTTCAACAAGGACTTATAATGTTTGATTGCCTTCAACAAGGACTTATAATGTTTGACTGCCTTCAACAAGGACTTATAATGTTTGATTGCCTTCAACAAGGACTTACTAGAATTATGTCCCTAGCACCCTAGGGTATAGAATAGAAACTTAAGATACTCATGATCGTTACCTCATGGTAAGGTTAGCCAGACTTCTCATGCATGGTGAATTGCAATTACGTGTGCACCCGTAATGGTAATTTACCTTGCATGATCACCCTTAGCTTCACTTACCCCAAGTTAACATCATAGTATTATTTAGATTCAACAAGCACAAATTATATGATGTCCTCCTGTCCATGAGCCAATAGTATTCCAATAGTAGCATGTAATAGCAAGTAAGCATATAAGCACATTATGTCTAATGATAACTGCATATCCATCATACTTTCAGGATTTCAGTCATAACCATGATAGGGTCGGATTCAATATCCGAGATCGACGCTACGCATGATCACCGAGGTTTCCTAATAATATGATGTTGTGCGCCTACAAGCGTAAAGTTCTAGTATCAAAGTATCCCATGGAGAAAGACTAAGAGTAATAATATCTTCCTCGGGATGTTCAGATAACACATGTATAAAATCAAGTATGTAGGAACATACCTGTATATTAAGTTCATAGACTTAATATACTTGACCCACTTGCCTTATAGTTTTGTGTATTGACCATAGTTTATCACTCATCCCAGAAATCCCCAGGTAGCGTAACGGGTCTCGCAATGAGATTTATACGAATACGCTTGCCTTAGCCCGAAGGCCTTTTGCCAGGAAATCCAGAATACAGGTGTCTATGTGTCACACAAATCATGAAAGACATTTAGGTAAAATCAAATGCACACAATCCCTAGCATGCATTCTATATGAAGGTTCTTAGGTTATAGTCTAGGTCGAGTTCTCCACCTAATTCTCTATAACCAAGGCTCTGATACCAATCTGTCACACCCTCACTTATAGCGGAAACACGAGGATGCGACGGACGGGATCGTCATAACACTTGGTATAATTACAGAGACATAATACATGCAAAATCCTCGTGTCATGACGTCGCCCGACACAATGGTGACTTGTGTCGTGGTCAGTCAGTTCCACGACTATCATAGTCTTATTGATTCTAAATTCAAAATACACAGAGTTCACAAATGAAAACAAATGAGATACAATCACTAATGCAAAATTGTTGAAATCCTGAGGGTCTTTGCTAAGGCATCTGCTCTAGCTATCCTCTTTGATTATGATCACCTGAAAAGATATGCTCAAAAATGTCAACACATAATGTTGATGAGTTCCGCAGGTTTAAATTGAAAACATGTAATTGATGCTGTATAGAATTTGATGTGGAATCATACTGCAAGCAAAAACCACATAACATGTGTTTTACAACCAAACCCTATGACGTTATGCATATAAATTAGACGGAATATATTCACCCTTGGCCTGATTGCTGGCAGCTGTGTTGGTAACTCGCAAGTTAACCAATCGTCGAAGGGTGGGGGTGTCAACCCAGTAGTACTACCAATACCTATCCGTTGGTTCCTAACCCGAAATTAATGGTAGTAAGAATAGAATAACACCATGTATGTATTTGAATATGAGAATAGTATCACGTCGATTCCAAGTATGAAAATTGTATGTAAGATTGTACAGCATCGAAAACGGGTGAGCGTACTTTTCCCCCAAGTTTGGAAAACATTGAAACAATTATAAAAGCATAAAAAGGGGCCACGAAACTCACCTTGGATTGATATAATGAACCACAAACTTCACAGAATAATGAAATGCACATCCAAACACGATCAACACCTTTGTATTAATTGTAACTAAGTCTTTAATAGGTATTCCACGTGAATAGATATATTTGGTTGAATTTGGATCGGTTCGGTTTGACGTGCGACGCACACACAAATAGATGTATATATATTACAAGATTTTGATAGGGTTATATATGTATTAATAAGCCATTATTAATAAGTGTTAAGTTTACCAAATAATTATTTACATTTTGATTCTATTAGAGGGATTTTATATGTATATTTAAATATTTTGGAATGATATTAAATATAAAAATGATGTGATTCAATTATGTAATTTATAATTATCTAAGGATAATTACAAATAGTATTTCGATTAATAATAAGATTTTATTCTATATTATTATTTAAAATATATTTTATAAGAAATAACATACAATTACATTTGTAAATAATTTGTGAAAATATAATTCCTACACTGTAACACCCGGAAGTTTGACTTTTTGGTAGGCTATGCGACTGAGCCTCAGTCGCCTGTGATTTATGCGACTGGAGGTTCAACCGCATGGCTATTCGGCCGATTGAAGCTCAACCGCACGATTGGAGTTCAACCGCCCGAATGAAGTATGAGCCGCATGGAGCACGTGCGATTGGGGTCCAATCGCATAGTGTTGATGCGACTGAAGGTCCAGTCGCCCCTGGACCAGACACGACTGAGCTGTGAGTATAAAAGAGGAGCAGCTCCATTCTCCTCCTCAACACCTTCACATTTCAGTCGGGAAGAGAGCAGAGAGAGACCGAGAACGAAGAAGAAAGGGGGAAAGTGCTGTCCGAGCTTCGAATCTGTCGAAAGGCTAGCCAAATCGAAGCTCACCAACTCCTACCTGATAATGTGAGTTCTAGAACCCCTCATTTACATGTTTTCTAACGATTTTGGGGCTGGAATCACATAGAAACCCTATTTTTGAAATAGTGTAAGTTTGACCCATTTAGAGTAAATCATGAGTAATGTGTTTTTAGTAAGAAGTAGGACTTGTATATGCTTGTATGATGTCCTAGTATGAATCCCTGAGACTAGGGAGGGTCGATTTGGGCTAAAAATGGGTTTAAGACGAGCTTGGGTGCGGGGGTTCGCGACTGCTGTTCATGAAGAACTCCAGTCGCTGCCCAGTTAGGGTTATGCGACTGAAGGGCCATTCGGCCGAATGAGTGTTAGTTGATGTCCAATCGCCCGACTGAGGCTCAGACGCCCGATTGAGCCTCAATCGCACAATAGGTGATGCGACTGAGGGTTTCGGTCGCATAAGTTCAATCGCAGAGTAGTTCAGTCGTACGGTTAAGAGTTAGTCGCATATAGCCCAGTCGCATAGTGTCTAGTCGTACGGAAGGAGGTTCAATCGCACGTTTGAGTACCCATTCGCATGATAGCCCAATCGCATGGCCCAGTCGCATGGAGGACATACGACTGGTATAAGTTCAGTCGCCCGAACAGGGCTGATGTGAGTGAATGTAGAAGTGTATGTATGATGTATGCATGTTAGTATGATGTTGCCATGATAGATGGTGAATACTGATGATATGTAAGTGTTTATGTTCCTTATGTATATGTGTCTTATCTTTTAATAACTTTACGTGAATGAATGAACGAATATAACGAATGTATTAAGAACGTAAAGTGAAAGATAATGAAAGAAGGAACATGATGAATGAATGCATGCATTAACGAACGAAAGTAAGAAAGGCTTGCAAGCAAATGAAGGAGGTGCACACCCCTGGCAGGTGTTAGCTCAACGGTGTGCGGGTTAGCTACCCCGAAGGATGCACATCGGGTCAATCATTGAGATTGATAATGAGGTGAGCAACTTCGTGTTGCAACAGACTCGGTTAGCAGGCAATCATAAGATTGTCACTGAGGTGAGCAGTCGCGCGCTGCAACAGACTCGGCTAACGTATGTTAGTAGTAAAGTGAAAGATAAGTGGTGCATGTACTTACCCCAGGTGACTGGATCAGCATTTGTGCACAACGTTCGTGGCTAACCACCACAGGTCCAGCACCAGTAGTATGTATGATGAAAGGGGGTATTGTACATGTCACCGAATGTAATGAACGTTCGAACGAAAGTAATGAAAGTATGAATGAAAGTAATGAATGTTCGAACGTAAGTAATGAATGTATGAATGAAAGTAAAGTACGTACGAAAGTATGTGAAGTATGTATGTATGAAAGTAAACGAGAATGATGAAGTGTACACGAATGAAAGTAAGTAATGAATGATGAGATAATAATAATATTATCTACGTGTACGTATGATGTGTGAACACATGTATGGAAGAACAGTTAATGAGAATGAAAGTATGTTTTATTATAAAACTAGAACTCACTCAGCAACGCTGACTTTTTATGTGTTTTCCAGTTCGCAGGTAGTGTTGCTGAGGATGGCACGAGGCGGCTACTCAGCCCTTTTGGGATGGCATTCACTTTTTGATTATGCTGCCACATCATGTGTTGTGGGCCCGTAATGCGCGCAACACATCATGTTGCATGCAAGTGCAAGATTTCTTGATAATCCTGATAAACAGGATTATTTAAGAAATCTTCTTTATGAAGAAAAATATATGTTTGAATTTAATATCTTCTGCTAGGGGTCGCTGTATGACCCTATGATTGCTGAGGATTCGAATACCTCGGTTTATGCATCAGCAGCAATCATAGTATAGATAGGCAATGTAAAGAAAGCTTGTATTTTGTAATCAAGACAATGATGTAAAAGCTTTTATGATGAAATGAGAATGTATATTTTATAAATTCCGCTGCGTTATTCCATTATGTTTATATTAAATGTATGTTTTATGGGTGATGACGACCAACTGTGAGGTGCCCGGGAACGGGGCCTTGTTTGGGTGCTGGGGTTCACGACTGCTGTTCATGAAGAACTCCAGTCGCTGCCCAGTTAGGGTTATGCGACTGAAGGGCCATTCGGCCGAATGAGTGTTAGTTGATGTCCAATCGCCCGACTGAGGCTCAGACGCCCGATTGAGCCTCAATCGCACAATAGGTGATGCGACTTAGGGTTTCGGTCGCATAAGTTCAATCGTAGAGTAGTTCAGTCGTATGGTTAAGAGTTAGTCGCATATAGCCCAGCCGCATAGTGTCTAGTCGTACGGAAGGAGGTTCAATCGCACGTTTGAGTACCCATTCGCATGATAGCCCAATCGCATGGCCCAGTCGCATGGAGGACATGCGTCTGGTATAAGTTCAGTCGCCCGAACAGGGCTGATGTGAGTGAATGTAGAAGTGTATGTATGATGTATGTATGTTAGTATGATGTTGCCATGATAGATGGTGAATACTGATGATATGTAAGTGTTTATGTTCCTTATGTATATGTGTCTTATCTTTTAATAACTTTACGTGAATGAATGAACGAATATAACGAATGTATTAAGAACGTAAAGTGAAAGATAATGAAAGAAGGAACATGATGAATGAATGCATGCATTAACGAACGAAAGTAAGAAAGGCTTGCAAGCAAATGAAGGAGGTGCACACCCCTGGCAGGTGTTAGCTCAACGGTGTGCGGGTTAGCTACCCCGAAGGATGCACATCGGGTCAATCATTGAGATTGATAATGAGGTGAGCAACTTCGTGTTGCAACAGACTCGGTTAGCAGGCAATCATAAGATTGTCACTGAGGTGAGCAGTCGCGCGCTGCAACAGACTCGGCTAACGTATGTTAGTAGTAAAGTGAAAGATAAATGGTGCATGTACTTACCCCAGGTGACTGGATCAGCATTTGTGCACAACGTTCGTGGCTAACCACCACAGGTCCAGCACCAGTAGTATGTATGATGAAAGGGGGTATTGTACATGTCACCGAATGTAATGAACGTTCGAACGAAAGTAATGAAAGTATGAATGAAAGTAATGAATGTTCGAACGTAAGTAACGAATGTATGAATGAAAGTAAAGTACGTACGAAAGTATGTGAAGTATGTATGTATGAAAGTAAACGAGAATGATGAAGTGTACACGAATGAAAGTAAGTAATGAATGATGAGATAATAATAATATTATCTACGTGTACGTATGATGTGTGAACACATGTATGGAAGAACAGTTAATGAGAATGAAAGTATGTTTTATTATAAAACTAGAACTCACTCAGCAACGCTGACTTTTTATGTGTTTTCCAGTTCGCAGGTAGTGTTGCTGAGGATGGCACGAGGCGGCTACTCAGCCCTTTTGGGATGGCATTCACTTTTTGATTATGCTGCCACATCATGTGTTGTGGGCCCGTAATGCGCGCAACACATCATGTTGCATGCAAGTGCAAGATTTCTTGATAATCCTGATAAACAGGATTATTTAAGAAATCTTCTTTATGAAGAAAAATATATGTTTGAATTTAATATCTTCTGCTAGAGGTCGCTGTATGACCCTATGATTGCTGAGGATTCGAATACCCCGGTTTATGCATCAGCAGCAATCATAGTATAGATAGGCAATGTAAAGAAAGCTTGTATTTTGTAATCAAGACAATGATGTAAAAGCTTTTATGATGAAATGAGAATGTATATTTTATAAATTCCGCTGCGTTATTCCATTATGTTTATATTAAATGTATGTTTTATGGGTGATGACGACCAACTGTGAGGTGCCCGGGAACGGGGCCTTACATACACTTATCATGATTAATCCATAATTAAAATAATATAATGTTCATTAATAATTTAAATTATTATTTAAAGTCCATTTTATAAAAATTAGACTAATTAAATCATTTGTTTTTAAAAGATAATAATAAAATAAATTAATTAATGTTAAAATAAATTCCAGAAAATTAATTTGGTGGTTTTAAAAATAAACAGAGTTTATAAAATAATTTTTATAATTTTTAAGAATTTTTCTATAATTTTTAGAAGCTTAAAAAGCTTTAAAAAAAATAAAAATGGGTGCCGGGTCTCGAACCCGGGACCTTCAACTTAGCATTCAAGTGTGGAACCGGTGAGCTAGAGGCCTCAGCCGTGAAAGTTATGGGTTTCTAATTCATTTAAACACAACTTCCATTGAACCTCAATCCCCTTCGTGCCCTAGTTCGAACCTCACCCAAATTGAGGTTTGATTCGATTTAGAAAGCATCTGCAATCATGGAACTTTCATTCCCCATGTTAAACCGAGTGTGTAGGTGTAATCAATTACCCGATTGGTGATGAATTGGTGATGAATGGATTATGAATAGGCCGCGACTGAGACTGGATTTGTTTGATGAGAAACCGTGTGAGGTAATCAAATTAACTTCGTGGATAGATTCGAGTGATGCTCTTGATGTAAAACCCTCTGTCAATTTTGGTTTAAAATGCTCAAAAGATGGTTTTCGACTAAGTTGCAGGTTGTAAAGAGGATGAAGATTGAACTCTATGATTGTGTTTGTTTTATACTAATTTGAACTCAGTGGACGATTGGAAATGACAAAATGATCATGATTATGCGATTTCTTTTGATTATTTTTATGTTTAGTGCTCGATTTAGTGCCGCACTTCGGCCGAAAGTGAAAGGGATCGATTATTGGTTCTAGAAGTTGTAATTTGAATGATTAAACGTGTTTATTGATTCGAATCTTGTTCACGAAATAATTGGAATCGGTTTCGGGGTTAAAAATGGATGTTTGTTGTTGTTTCGGAGGTCGCCGGAGCTCGCCGGATTTTTGGCCGGACAGCGGCCGGAAAATCGAGGGTGGGCGGGGGTTGGTTTTGTAACTTATACAATTTACACAAATGGTCCCCGAGGTTTACTTTGTTATTATTTTATGTTATAACTTTCAATTTAAGTTTCATAAATTACACCATCACCCCCTGGACTTTTATTATTATTATTATTATTATTATATTATTATTATTATTAATAATATTATTATTATTATTATTATTGTTATTATTATTATTATTTATTATTATTATTATTATTATAATTTTTGTAATTATTGAAATTAGTATCGTATTAAACTTAATTGTTTGATAAAAATACGGGATGTTACAATAAGTGAAGTAAGATAAGTTGGTCTGCTGTTTGGTAACCAGTGTGGTGTTTAGCCTGTAAAGCATGACTTGTTGATTCTAATTTTGCCAAGGATGATTGTAAGGGTAATGTCTATTATTGGCTATGTTTTTAAAGTTCTTGGTGGAATTATGAGTTGGATTCATTGCAACATGTTGTAGCTCTATCAACCACTAAAGCAAATTTTATTGCTTTAACTAAGGCAATGAATGAGTCTATTTGACTAAAAGGTTATGTATCAGAAATGGTTAATTAGAATTGTTGATGATACTGTGATATATTATGACAATTTGGGTGCTATTCAATTGTCTAAGAATTAAGTATTCTATGAAAGATTAAAACATATTAGTGTTAAACAACATTGGGTAGAAGAAGTTATAATTCAAAGGCTAAGTGTGTTCATGGTCCAAAGTTTGTGTATCGTTTGAAGAAGTTGGAGGTGGCTTTATCTTGTTCTATGGTGTTCTTTTTATCAGTAAGGTGGCGATTATTGAGTAATGAAAGAAAGATATAGTCAAATTGAGTCATCCGGGATCATTGTCAAGTTTTGTCTATGTTGCTATTATGTTCATAGTTAAGAGGGTCATTGTGTAATATGTTCATAGTTAAAGGGTCGTTATGTAAAGTTCTTAATAGTCTGTTAGTTTCCGTTATCAAGCTAGGGCTAAATAAAGTTTTGGGTATTCTGTAATTTAGCTTTATTTTTCTTCTTTGTAATCGGTTCATAGTTCTCATGGATAATCAATTTTAGTGTTGCATTCTTTTGATCTTATGATCTTGAGTGAGGATCATATTGTTGTTCATAGATTAACAATAAAATTAAAGAATGAGAAAGAGAGAGAAAGAGAGAAACTTTGCTAATTAATATGAGATGGAAGGCATTAAACAAAGTCCATCGATTAAGTTAAAAAAAAAAAGACTAATTTGATGTAAAGATATTCCTTGTGTTTTGATTTGCTTAAAGATCTGTTACAAAAAAAAAAATCATGTGTCAAGTTCAAATACTTGATACTAACTCTTATTTTAAAGAAGAGATAATTTATTAAATCACCTACAAAAAGTGATTGAATTGTGTGTATATGGAAGCTCGATCATATAAACAAAACTTCACACCAAAACTCATGATTTTTTTTTCCGTTAGGATATTGTCATTCACCCTACACAAAATGAAATCTAAATATGTAAAGGTCATGGGTTCAAATTTCACTCTGAACAAATTATTTATAATTAAGTCAAAACGTTTTTCTAGTAATAGATTTTCTGCTGAGGGGATGGGAATATGATCCCAGCTGGAAAACGTATAGATGGTCCGATCAAAATAACACATATTTTTTGCAACATTATCGTACATTTAACGTTAAAAAAACCAACAAGTCAACACTATATATGTCATAACTCATAAATATTTGTCCTGTAGAACTCATTAATTGAAGATATACTTATTAAGTTTGCTATATATATTTCTTGGAGTTATTATTTTTCACAGTTATAAACAAATAATATATATATGTGTATATATATGTATATATATGTATATATATGTATATATATGTATATGTATATATATGTATTGTCACACCCCAACCTTGACGGCGGAAACATCGAGGTGTGAGAGTTAAGATCGTTAAATTCCAATTGAACTATTACAATCATAAGGTTCAAGGAAGTTTAAAATAAACATAACAAGTCGTTTATTCCATATATTTATCTAGGTCCATTCCTAAATGTGTAAGCTTCGAAGAGTAGAATTTAAGCTTGGGTATTCCCTGGAACATGTTAAAAATAAAAGGTCAACAATAATGTTGGTGAGATTTTCATAGTTTCAATACATATGTATATATAAAAGATGGCAATTCATGTTGTAAATTAGAAGACAAAATAACTAGGGATGTAAGACAGAATGTACAATCAAACCTTGACAAAGTTTTACAAGTATCAAACGACGTTAATATTTCATTAACGTTAAAAGTATATACGATTAGCTAAGTGTACTTGGATCAACCAAGCAGGCTTGTCAGGCCCATAGATCTATGACGTCGCCAGGCTAGCAATAGTTAATGATTGGACATATATTCGACATTACATGGTAGCTACAAGGTCCAACTAATCACAACACACAAGTAAATTGCCATAAGTTTACAAGAATCAAACGTGTTTACAAGTGTAATGTTTATAATGTAACATGTTTCACCCAAAAGTGTGAAATAATAAAATGGGCATAGAAATACTCACTTGGCAAATGAATATAAGTATGACGATTAATAGAGGAATAATAGTCGTCGTTTCAACGTAAATTGTCACAATGCACCTAAGAATATATATATATATGTTTATATAATTTAAGTTAATAATAAGGTTAACGATTTAACGCGAACTTTGGTAATAGAATTTGAGGATTTTATAAAGTTAATAAATCCTTAAAATACCACTCATGAAATTTATAAAATTTATTGTAAGGTAATTGATCTTTTGTAAATAACTTGTATATTTAGTTATAAATATTTTCGGATATTATAAATATCATTGAAAACTCTAATCACGGAAAGCATAAGGTCTATTAATAATTTAATAATTTAAACCATCACATAAATAAATTTTATAAAAATTTATTTAGGTTAACATTGGTAAATAATTTTGAAAATAAAATGTTACAAAAGGTTTTTCAAGAAATAATTTTACAGAAAAGGTTTAGATAATTAAGAAAAATATTAGGAGGTTGGGAAAATTATTTTTATATTTAATATAATTTTTTATAATTAATTTAGGGCTAAAAAACACCTTTTAAAAAAATAGAGGGTGTCCGGTTCGAACCCGGGACCTCTTAGTTTGAAGGTGAGTGGGGAACAAGTGAACCAAGGCCGCGGCCGCGGTATCACTTGGTTCCAAATTCTTTTAAACACACCACGCAATTCATCCCCCAACCATATGAACCCTAGAAACGATTTGATCCAAATTGAACACCGAATCAGTGTTTTTAACGATTTAGATCATGGGGCTTTTGTTAACCTTGTAAAAACGAATCCAAAGAGTGTTTAATTACCCGAAATTATTTGGAGATCGAGGGAAACGAGTTCGAGTAGCTCACGGCCTGGGCACGATCTGGATATCGATGTGTATGTGTGTTTAGAATCAAATTGAGGTTACAGAGAGTTTGTGTGTGTGATTATGGAGGTTTGCCCTCTATTATATAGGGGTAATTTGTGCGAACGAGTTCAATTCGATTTGATTTTGAATGGGGTAAGCGGGTTCGAGTGTGAGGCGCGTAAACGGGGTAATTTTTCGAATTGTGTAGGGCCATATGTTTGAATCCTTGTCGCGAGGCTGTCGGACGCTTTTAATTTGATTAAAACCGCGCGATTTTGTGTTTTTGGAGCTCGCCGGAGCTCGGCCGGCGGTGGCCGGAATCTTGGCCGAGAAAACGAGGGGAAAAGGGGCGGGTTTCAGAATTTACACAATTGGTCCCTCGACTTTAGATTATTATTATTTTACGTGTAAAAGTTTCTTTTAAAGTTTCAGAAACAACAAAATGCCCCCTGGACTTTAGTATTATTATTATTATTATTATTATTATTATCATTATTATTATTATCATTATTATTATTATTATTATTGTTATTATTATTATTTTATTAATACTACTAACTTTAAATTATTTCAAAATTACGAGATATTACATGTATATATATATGTGTATATATATGTATATGTATATATATATGTATGTATATATGTATATATATGTATATGTATATATATATATGTATATATATGTATATATATGTATATGTATATTTATGTATATATATGTATATATATGTATATGTATATATATGTATATGTATATATATGTATATAAATATATATGTATATATGTATATATGTATATATATGTATATATATATATATTTATATATAAATAGAGGTCAAATGTTAACCCTTATTTATTGCGATAACCCATAACTTAACTAGTAGTCCACAGTAAGTCACGTCAACCCTATAACTTAGAGTTACAGTGGTCAAATTGGTGGTCCAAAAGGAACATTAAATTTTTTTTAGAAAAATAGCAAAACTATACTCAAATTAAAGATATTAAAATGATTTATTTAATGATGTAATTTGTTTAAAAAAATAACATTATACAAAAAATTTTAAAAAGTTTTAAAAAAGGGTGGAGCTTTTTTAAAAATGGAGGGAAAATTTGAGATTTGAGGAAAAATCGTTACATCAGTGGTGTAACGCGATGTAAAAGTTAGTTACACTGGTGTAAGTGTTCGCTACATTATTGTTAATGGGTTATCGTAATAAACAATGGTTAATAAAAGAACCTTACCCTATATATATATATATATATATATATATATATATATATATATATACACACACACACGCACATACACACACACACATATACATATATGTGTATATATGTATATGTATATGTATATAGGATCAGGATCATTACAGAACCATTTTTTATTTTCAGAACCAAAAGAACCATTGACTTACATAAATGTAAATTATAAACCATTGGTTTACATAGATGTAAGTTAAACCTGGTGATTTTTAGTTGTTTTTTTATAGTTTATTGTTCAAGTCTGATATACACATATGTAAAACAGGTCAAGTATTACCAGACTTAATATACATTTATGTAAATCAATAGTTCTGTAGTTCTGAAAATAAAAAGTGGTTCTGTAATGATCCTAACCCTATGTATATATATACATATATATGACAATCTGTATGTATATGTGTATACATTTACATATATATATATATATATGTATATGTACACACATATACATATATGTGTATATATATGTATATGTATATGTATATATATACATATATATGACAATCTGTATGCTACTGCATTCCCAGCAAATTATATAATACTAAACTAATAATATAAATGATTAATTTGTCAACATGCGATTAAACAAAACAAATGCATTACATATCCTATTTGTTCTTGGATCATGAGCGTTGACAATTTTTTGTCAAATAAAGCATATTATAAAAACTAAAATAATAGACTTCAACGAAGTGTCGAAGGACTTGAGATGCCTAAATACGTAATCAATGCTTACTTTTAAACCATTAAAAGTATTGGAATAATTAGATGAAAGAAGAAATGCTTATAGTTATTCAATGAGTTTTTCTCTCAGCAAGTTTCTTTCTTATAGTTGTTAAATACGTAATTTAGCAATCATTTCTTTCTAATATCAATTTTCAATTTCCAATCAATAACATAAACAGATCTATTGGACATACACGAACACATACTTCACAAGCAATGCATTTATCAAATTTAAAATGGATCCGGTCGCGGAAACGCTCGGATGTGATCAATTTCTCGTTGGGGTATTGAATAGTTACACGTAAACGATTCGCGTGTGATAAGGTAATCATGAAACATTGACCAATATAACTTGCGGATCGTTCGGACCTTTCAATGCATAGATGTAGATCTCGGACTTATGAATGGAGATATTCTCGAAACTAGCAAATTCGATAACCTCAGACCAATCAATCGAATATGCATTAATACGTATGCATACAAAAATTTTAACAAAAAACTGTTATTATAAAGCGTAGATAAATATGTCAAGAGAAAATACATGTGCACATTTGACTTTTAGTTTAAATCTAACCAAGATATATTTTACCAAACTTCTTTAATCTTTGATATCTTTAAATTGATATTGGTCATATTATGTCAAAATGGGTCTTAATAGGTTATAATGAGTTAGAAGTCATATCCGGTCGAAAAGACATAATGTTTTTATAATTCCATTAGGTCTTATTGGTATACATGTCTTAACGAGCATGATGTCTGATAATCAGTCGAGCACTAGCGTTGAGTCAGGATATAACTTACTATGGGATGATATCTCTTAATAGGCCACTTTTTGGTCTATATAGTTTTTATCGGTTTTAAGAGTCATGATAACTATTAACAGGATATGTTGACCTTAATAGGTATAAAATGAGTTGTAGGCAGTTCTGTCTTGATTTATAATGGATCATAAGCACATTGGAATCTACTATGTAATTAAATTTCCCGATAACCAAAATTCATATATTTGATTTAAACACCCTACTTTGTATGCGATCAAGATGGTATTTTAATCACCTTAAAATGTGTCATCAATCTCTCTTTAAACCCTTGACTTTTATACTTGTATAGGACAAAATTGTCCCTTCACGAACCCTTAAGGGCCCATACACTTTAAAGTTTAAACATATAAAGTATTAAAAGCAAAAAAAGAAAAGAAAAAAAAACACATGAAGAAAAGAGGACAAGAGTTGAACTAGGAAAGTCAACTTTTAGGTCTCCAAAGTCTATATAATGTATTATATGTTTTAATTACGGAAGGTGGTAGCATGTGATGAGTGAGGAGGGTGATGTTTCTATATAGTATCGTCAAATTCAGAATTCCAACTATATAATTTAACGTTAATCTAGGAAAAACATACACATATGTGTATAATATGCATAGAACACTTTAAATACAAAAATTAATTTTAAGGTATATTATGAACATTATATTATTCAATTTATATAGTGTTTGACCGATTTAAGGTTCTATATCACAAGCAAAAATGAACGTATTTGTGTTAATTCTATTTTTATGCTCTTTTACTTAAAATTCGTTATATAAATGTAGTATACATGAACATGTTCATATATATTTGTGTATGTATATATGTATTAGGGTATAGTTCATTTTCAGTATTTTATATGAGTTGGACTACCATAAATATAGCGCAAGACCGTTGGCTTTGAAATTTTGCACTCCATGTTTTAGCATGTGCGCATTTACAATTAATGGACACATAAAGTCATAGAACCCACCCAGATTATATCCCCACTTCTCTCTTTTTCGTGATTTCATCGTTTTTTTTCTAAAGATTCTTTTCTTTTCTATGAACTTTTTGCTTATGTGGTTTCATTTGTGTTGACTTATGGTTTATTGATGTTTAAACGCATTTTTGGTCACATTCAAATGCTTTTAGCGACGGACAACATGATTCTTTTAACAGCGGATAATGCGTAGTTGCAAATTTTAGTTGTCTTATTGAGCTACGATGGCTAATATATCTCTTAGGGGCCGTTTGTCAGCGTCTGAATCAACTTCTTAATGGTTTAAATGTCTGAATGATTCAACACTTAATGGTTCAGAATGTTTGTTTCGCGAACAAATGTCTGAATGGTTCAGACATTTGCCTCTGAATAGTTAAGCATTATAATAATACTGAATGGTTAAGCATTATAATAATGTTAAATGATTAATAGGTCTAATGTTGAATGGTTAAGACATATTATTTGAATTGATTAAACATTTGTCTTTGAATAGTTAAGCGATATATTAGCTCTTAATGGTTCAGATCTCTTAATGGTTATCACTTAATGATTCAGACGTCTTATTGGTTTAGTATTTAATCATTTAGAAATTGCGAAACAGACTCTTAGTTGGGTTTATTAGGTGACATGACTATATAAAGCTCTAAATGGAGCATGATAGGCCTAAATATGTCATACTAAGTCCTAAGGGATTACACGAAGTTGCGATGAGTCATATTAGACCATTTTGAACAATAACATATCTTAATCGATTACAATTGAACAATATTTATCATAATTCAGCGTCATTGATCAGTATTGATAATATTAATCCTAATTGATCAAAATTTACCCTACTGACAACTAATACATAATATTGACCCTAACTTAAGATTCTTTACAAATATTGACCTCAACTAGCAATTATTGACTCTTATTAACTCTAATAAACGATTTTACCAATATTGGTTCTAACTATCCATTGTTGATTTATTTTCATTTAAATACACTTCCGACAACCTATTTAAACTCAAATAATTTATTGTTTTCTAAAAGTTATACCAGAAGCTCGAGAAACTTTTTATCTTTAATTTGAGTATCTATTTGTTATATTACATCAGTTTTTATGAATTTTTTAATTTCAGGATTATAGATTATAGTGATACAACTAATCTTGCTGGAATGATGCATCTAGGGATGATAATAAAAATAACAAAATAAAAATCTGTCACTTTAATATTTGCAAGATCCGTAAGTCGGTAATAATCGGTGAATTCGATTGGGATTTTGGGAGATGATTCAATTTTTTTGAGATTTGTTGATATTCGTTTGTAATTTTTTTATAACAATTAAAAAATAAGTTTTGCTAAAGGCCTTTTAGGTTTGAACCTTAGACTATAATGATTTGAAATGGGGCCTACTAAAGAGACGCCCTGTGGGATAAATGGACGCCCTCCTTACGGGCCGTAAGGCCCTTCACGGGCCGTATGGTCCGTCGGTAGTCAAATCAGTCATTCAAAAACGTAATTCAAGAACGTAACGGCCCGTGAATATGATCACGGTCGTATTTATTAACAGCCCGTGAAGCTAGTCACGGCCCGTGTGTAATTCCACATACGGGCCATGAACTTCTTACGGGTCCTAGTATCACCTTTAATAATTTGACGAGATATATTATTCCTCGTTTTTCGTGTAATTTTGTATTTATTACGTTATTTGATATGACGTAATATTCCTCGATAGTCGTGTAATTTTGTATTTATAACATTATTTGATATGACGTAATATTTCTCGATATTCGTGTTAATTATGTGACGAGATGCAATATTCCATTTCAACTACTATATAAACGTTAGTTTATAAATTCATTTCATAATTCAAATTTCTACGATATAAATTCATTTCATTTCAACTACTACATAAACGCAATATTCCATTTCAAGTACTATATTAACGTTAATATTTAACGTTACGATGTCTTTCTGGGATAGCAACTATTTATTCGGTTCGGAATCTAACTATTACCCTCAGGAGGGTTACGGTTATTACGATGAGGCTGCTTCAAACTATCTAGGATAGTTCGCGTCCAATTACGGCGGGAATGACGGCGGCGATGACGGGGGTGATAACGGTGGCGATAGCAGCGGGGATAATGATGGTTCTGGTTCCGGTAAAAAGGGTTTATACGACACGAATCAGGTTATAAGATATATCATATTTAATTTTACTTTCATTTTACTTTCATTTAGTAATAACTAACTAAAAATATTAAATTGATTAGGTTTTCTCATCTCGTGAAGAATTAGTTGATTGGGCAACTAACGTGGGGCGAGAAAATGGGTTCGTTATTGTCACCAAACGTTCAAAAAGAAATTCGAATGGTTTGGTGGTTAAAATTTGGTTGAAATGTGATCGGGGTGGTGTATATAAGGGAGCATCATCACCACCAGCATCCTCCGCATCACCACCACCAGCAGCCTCCTCGTCATCACCCGCAGGTCGTCTGACAAACGGAGGCAACTCCGCCCGAGGGGGGAGGTCGATACCCTGGCTAGCAGCAAAAATGCTGTACGCATCCGCCATCCATACTAGCAAGGCGTGGGACTGGCGCGCCCAATGTAGTGACTCCGCCATAAACTCCCCCGTCGGCGGAATCTGCCGAATGATGGTCCTGGGAACAGGCGGTGGGACGGGTGCTCTGGCGTGTGGCTGGGGCTGCGGCTGCTGCTGCGGCGCCGGCTGCTCTTCCTCCTCACCAACGTCTGGCACCGGCTGCCAGATGGTCCGACCACCATCAGTGGACCATCGAAGGTCGTCGCCAAAATTTGGCGGCAATCCACATGGCCATGACGGTCTGTCGACCCAAAATCCGAGGCGGCGTGTCCGTAGTCTGCCTCGCAATTAGGGCGTCCGTAAACAAACCTAAGCGCGAGGCAATGACGGTGATGTACGAGCCGCAAACAATCGGGCTATCCATCTGCAAAACAATCAACAATAGGCATAATTATGAATCGCATAATAGATAATACTTATTTATAAGAATTAGTATAAATATTTTTTTACCTTGCCCTGAATGACGCTTAAAAAATAGGCGGCCATGCAGTGAGCTAGATTCACCCGTCTAGGTAAAAGCAAGGCCCTCAGAAAAAATAAGTCAAGGAGCGACACCTGCTCCATGCTCTGGTCTCTGCCGGCAATGGTGCCGGCAATGCACCGGTGTAGATACCGGTGCAAAGGATCCCTAATGGAGGTCGCCCTAATGGCGCCCTCCCACGGCTGGTCGGAAATGGTCGGCCACCATCCGACCAAAGGAGCCGCCTCCGACTGGACCTCGTCAGAATAAAAACGAGGATCCTGCGTCTCCTCGTGGGTGTAAAACCCAATAGTCACCGCCCACTGGGCGAGGGTGAACTCGTACCTACCGGTCCCCAGCATAAATTGAACCGCTATGTGCTCGCGGGGGTCCTGATCCTTAGTGGCGGGAGTGAACAGAAACGTAGACAAAAACTGCAACGTCAGCTCCGGTAGCCCCTCCTCGATCCCAAATCAAACATCCGCCTCCACGGCGTCTCTCCGTCCAGCCCGATGATATCCTGGGCACGTGCTATGTCTCCGACCTCCTCTAGCACGTCCCAGTCGATAGTGCGTGTCCCCTTCAGGGGACGTCCAATCAGCTTCCACAGCTTAAGCCGTGGCTGTGTCTCCCTCGGAAAACGAAGATAAGTGTGTGGGTTCAGAAAGTCACCCTGACCCTCGGGCTCAGTCTCCGGACGTGTACGTTTGCGGGGCGACATAATCTGCAAAAAAAAAAATTAAATTCACAAGAACAACAAAAAGGGTTACGGCCCGTGAAGCAGACTCACGGCCCGTAACCCTCCAAATTTTCAAAGGGTTACGGCCCGTGAAAGGAAGTCACGGCCCGTAACCCTTTGAAAATTCAAACGGATACGGCCCGAGACACATGTTCACGGCCCGTATCCCCCAGTTTTTCAGAATTTTCAGATTTTTGAAATAAAATTTTAATATATTTAAACGATAAATACACAAAAATAAAATACGAATTTGCATACGTACCGTAGTAAGGAGTCGGTGGTATGAAAATGATGAAAAAACGGAGGTCGTGACAGAGTAAATCGTACGTGTGTTTAGGGGGCGTAAATGAAAAAATGGGCCGTGAGGTCCTATATATTATCCCATAATCACCCGTTGACACTACACGACCCGTAATGTGGAAATGAAACGGCCCGTGAAGGCCTCACGGGCCGTATACTAATTTTTATGTTTATAAATTCAACCACTTCACACAAACAATTCACACAAATTTACTCAATACCCAAACGATGAGTGCTACAAGTGATCAAAATCCGTGGACGGATGAAGAGGAGGTCACTGTATCGAAAATTCAGGGACTATCCCTCCAAATTCAATATTTTGGAACCGTGTTTCAACTCGTTTTCATCAAATTCTCGAACGTGAAGAATATCGCACCACTCGTGAACTTAGCAACAAGTGGTCTGACTTGAGAAGGAAGGTCACGACATTTCACCAGCTCTACAAAGACGTTTACAAAAATCGAAATACGTTATGGAATGATACGGATATTATGACAAGAACTCAAGAAAGATATCGGGAGAATTTTGGAATTTCTTTTAACCATTTTACGGCGTGGATCTTTTATAAAGATCAAGAAGATTAAAAATTGTGTGTTTTATTATTGTGTGATAATAACGGTTTGTCGTTTTTAATAAAGTGTACTAATAAACGTTTATGTTTTAATAAAATATTTCATTACTGTTCTACATTACACGTCTACCATACAGTTCGTCTGCCATAAATCTTCGGAATCTAAAGCAAGCATCCTGTAAGCTAACCTCTTGCCACTCTATAGATCTATTTTGTACCAACCTACGCAATAACATACAAATTACAACTCCCGAATCTCGACCAATATGACCGGCGTTAGGAGGCCAAACGGTTTCACCCGATACCATCAGTTCTTCGATTTGTTCTTGTCCGGAGTGCTGCCAATATTGTATACGTGACAGAAAATGTAAAAAGTACGATTCGAATTGTACGAAAATCGTTCGGGCATTACGATGAATGCACCATGAATCATCACACGTATTTGGTCGGCATTCGTATGGAGAATATATACGAACTTGTAGTGAGTCCATAGAAATCTTAAAAAGATACCAATTTTCTTCGTCATCAGTCATTGGTACGTATACCTACAAAACAATTTAATTCACGGTTATAAATTCATGATTTTTATTGTAAAACATGAAAACAGTATTACCGTATCAACTTCCCATAACGCGGGATATAGACAGTCACTCCCGTCTCCATATTCGTTACCATTAACGGACCCCGAGTATATTAAGTTAAACCACTCAAATGGGAGAATCGTCCAACGATCACTACCCGGCAACTCTTCGGTTCTACGTATTTCTTCGTATCTCCATATTGTGAGTCTATTTGTCCACGCCCGAACATGCTATAAAATAACAGCTTTTTTAATTGTTAGAATTTTAAAATAAAATAAAATATACAAAAAAAACTTTAAATCATACCTCTGTACCTAAAGACACGTTTCCGAGTAATTCACGCAAAAATTGTAACGGAATATCGGAATGACCCATGTAATACACTCTACATGTTTGGGAATCACCGTTACGTATAAAGTGAATAACATTCTGAGACCAGTTCCTCCCGTTCTGCCAATTATGGTTATCTATTGGATCAGGAATACTTTTCACAATATCTCGTGAGTTTGAAGATGACTCATTTTGACGTCTTCTACTACCTCCACGAGAAGACATTTTAACTGTTTTGTTTCTCACTAACCGTATATAAGAAGTCATATATATAACGGTTTATATAGAATCTTAAATCGAATCAAGGAATAATACGTCGCGTCACATAATTATAAAATTTAAAAGTGCACGCAAATCGAGGAAAGTAAATTCTCAGAAGGACAACTACGGCCCGTTACGGGCTTCACAGGCCGTTATGGATTTTGTTAACGGGCCGTGGGTGTGGACATTTACGGGCCGTTTGTTCCTACACGGTGTCACACCCTCAAATTCCGTTTCTGGAATCTATCACGGAGGGGTGAACAAACAGGATCGAACACAGTAGTTACACAGAGATGCAAATATCTATATGATAGTTTTTAGATAATCATTACAATAATGTTCAGAGTAATATTATGCGTAGCGGAAGTAAATATAGATTGTTTCATGACAACATGTCTTAATCATATTTCAGATAATAATCAATAGGTATCTTGAGCTCTTATATGACCCTACGTGCATATCCATAAGCTCCTAGTAGATACCTGAGAATACATGTAAATCAAGTGTCAACACAGGGTTGGTGAGTTCATAGGTAAGTAAAACATAATGATAAATCAGCAATTATCCTCAATTAGGATTTACTGTAAAAGTGTGAGTTTAATTTACTCACCGGTATATGAATAGCCTGTCAGAACCCTTTTTATTAAGGTGAACCCGCTATCCCACATACCTACTATGTACAAGCCCAACAAGTCCTTCACATAGGATTTGTCCATGTACCATAGTTTAATATTCTTTTCATGTGTATATTATATTTATCATAATAATTTCAAATCAGAGGGAGCAAATCCTCCTTTACATTTATCCTCATATGGGTTGTAAATGGAACTATAATGCAAACTATATAAAGTGCACATCTGCCTTCTCACTACAGAAACAGTCATCCCAAATGACAACAAGATCTTTGTGCATCTAATATGGATCACATGTCCATACCTTTGTGGGGGTAAGTCACTCCCCGATAGTACTATCCAAAAGATCCCTACTTATTTATAGTCCAGTATACAGAGAAGGATTTTCATAATAACCATATGTAATCATAAATGTGATCAAATTATTATTTAACATAATACACAAAAATAATTTGTAAATTTAATTACAACATGTATTCTAGCCCCAAAATATTTAAATGATTAAAAAGAGGAATAGTTATGAACTCACCTCAGTTCCTGTGTGGTGTTGACAACCTAGTAAATTCCTGTTAAGGAATTAATATTCACATAAGTATATATATATATACAAATCCATAACCTAAATAAGTTAGATCTTGAACCTGGTGTTCAATTGATCTAGGGTTTGGTTTTCTGGGATTTGTTATGAACATTAAGTCATTTAATTATTTTTGTTAATAATCAATGATTTATATAAGATTTAATTAGTTTAATAATGATTTTGACATATCATTATATTCTAATTAAATTATAGACGTTATATAAACATATAAGTTTATATTTAATTTTTGTAAGATTTTATAAATGTTTAAATTTATAAAATCTAATTTGTATTTATATTATCAAAATAAATCCCTAAATAATATAATATCTATTAATAATTTGATTGTTTTAATTTATATTTAAAAACCCATTTTTGTATGGATAACAATTTATAATACATGTAATAATTTATAATACATGTAATAATTATTTACATAAATAATTAGGGTTTTTAAATAATTGAATTTCTACAATTTTTATGATTTATCATTAATTAAAAATGATATGGTGTTCAATTAATGAATTAATACTTTAAATCATAATTTAAAGTCTATTTTTATAAAAATAGTTATTTATAATATTTTTAAATAATATTTTATAAATTTATTTAAAGTATTTTTAATTAAATAATTTACAGAAAAATATCTAATGGTGTTAAAAATAACAGAAGCTTTTAAAAATTATTTTTATAATTTTTAATAATTTTTATATATTTTTAAATAGTATTAAAAAGGCCTTTAAAAATATAATGGGAGGGGGCCGGGTTCGAACCCGTGACCTCCTCCCCATCACTCCCACACCCGAACCAGTGAGCCAAAGGCTCCAAATCGAAAGGAACTCTGGTCCAATTAAATTTAAACACAATCCCGTATGTTACCCCTAAATCAAGAACCCTAGAACCAAATCGATCAAATTGAAGATCGAAATGACTATGATCATGCACAGATTCATGGGGCTTTTGTTCCCCATGATAAATCGAACAGAATTATGCATTCAATTTACCTGTTTCGATGTCCAAATCGTCAAAATAAATCGAAGAACAGGTCGCGGCCTGGGGAGGATTCAAACGATGAACAAACGTGGACGAAAATGAAATTAACTTCACAGGTACCTTCTAATGAGGCTAGTGATCGAAAGCCCTCTATTAATTTCGCGAATTGAAACTCGTAAGGTCAAATTCGATTGTGTTGCAGGTCGCGAAAGAGAAAGAGGTTGAATTCGATGAATGAGATTGTTTCAGGTGCAATTGAATGTGTAGACGGTTTGGTAATACTTATAGCTTTGTTCAGACTCAATTAATTCGATTATGGTTGCATTTCTAGTGCGATTTGAAGCTGTAAAGTAGCCGACATGTTCACGTGGTGGTTAGATCGCACCAGCTGATCCTTTATTCGAATTGTTGGGTGGGTCGAGTTCGAATCGTTCACATGAGAGTGTCGGGACCATTTGTTTGATGAAAAACCGTGTATATTTGGCGTTTAGAGGGTCGCCGGAATCACGCGGTGACCGGCCGGAACAGTGGTCGACGGGAGGGGGTTTGGGTTTTTGGAATATTTACAAAATGGCCCCTCGAGTTTCTGTTTTGTTTATTTCATGTTTTAACTTTTTAAAACATGTTTTGAAAATTACAAAACTAGTCCCTGGACTATTTAATTACTTAATTAATTTTGTAAATACTAATATTTTCATTATTATTATTATTTTCATTACTAACATTATTATTTTTAATAATATTTTTTATTATTATTATATCATTATTTTGATAATAATATCATTATTATTATAATTATTATTATTATCATTATTTGTAATAATAATAATATCATTATTATTATATATTATTATTATTATCATTATTCGTAATAATAATATCATTATTATTATTATTATTATCATTATTTTTATTATTATTAATATTAATATTAACAATAATAAAAATATAAAAATAAATCATAAATTCACATAAAAATCTTATATTAATTCACGGAAAATTTCGGGTTGTCACATCATCCCCCTGTTAGAGGAATTTTCGTCCCGAAAATTAAGATGTACTAGTAATATTTTTGAACAGGTTAGGATATTTGCGTATCATTTCGTCCTCTCGTTCCCAAGTGAACTCAGGACCACGCCGGGAGTTCCACCGAACTCTGACAATCGGGATCTTGCTATGCTTAAGTTGTTTCACTTCCCTATCCATGATTTCAACTGGTTTCTCAATAAATCTGAGTTTCTCATCTACTTGCAGTTCCTCTAAAGGCACAACAAGTGATTCATCAGATAAACACTTCCTTAGATTGGATACGTGGAAAACATTGTGCACACAACCAAGTTCAGCAGGTAGATTAAATTCATAGGCTACTGGGCCGATCCTTCTGACAATTTCAAAAGGTCCCACGTAGCGAGGGTTCAATTTCCCTCGTTTCCCAAAGCGTATAACTCCCTTCCAGGGAGATACCTTTAGCAAAACTTTATCCCCTTCCTGAAATTCCAGTGGCTTACGGCGTTTATCAGCATAGCTTTTCTGGCGATCCCTGGCAGCAGCCATGCGTTCTTTTATCTGGACAATTTTCTCATGAGTTTCAAAGATCAACTCTGGGCCAGTAAGTTGACTATCTCCAACTTCTGCCCAGCAAAGCGGTGATCTACATTTACGTCCATATAAGGCCTCGAATGGTGCCGCCTTGATGCTCGAATGATAGCTGTTGTTTTATGAGAAATCTACCAAAGGTAAATGACCTTCCCAGTTCTTTCTAAAGTCAATAACACAAGCCCTAAGCATATCCTCAAGAGTCTGTATGGTTCTTTCACTTTGACCATCAGTTTGAGGGTGATAGGCTGTGCTCATATCTAGGCGAGTGCCTAGAGCCTTCTGAAGCTTACCCCAGAAGATTGATGTAAACCGTGCATCACGATCAGAGATAATAGACACTGGCACTCCGTGTCTAGAGATAATTTCTTTGATGTACACCCTTGCAAGCTTCTCCATCTTGTCTTTCTCACGGATGGGTATGAAATGAGCGGATTTGGTGAGACGGTCAACGATAACCCAAATAGTGTCATTGCCCGTTTGAGACTTGGGTAAACCAGTGACGAAATCCATGGTTATCATTTCCCATTTCCACACGGGAATTTCTGGTTGGGTCAACATTCCTGAAGGCTTTTGGTATTCGACCTTGACTTTAGAACAAGTCAAGCACTTTGAGACATAGGTTGCAATGTCTGCCTTCATTCTTGGCCACCAGTAAACAAGCTTCAAGTCGTAATACATCTTATCTGCACCTGGGTGGATAGAGTATCTAGACTTGTGGGCTTCATCCATGATTAAGCTTCTAAGATTCCCGTATAGGGGTACCCAAATCCTTCCTGCTATAAAGCGTATCCCATCCGAATGAACTTCAAACTGTTGGTCTAGCCCTCGAAGGTTTTCATCTTTAATGTTCTCTTCTTTCAGGGCTTCAGTCTGAGCCTTCAAGATTTGTGCCGGCAGGTTGCTTTGAATAGTAAGTTGCAGAGCTCGTACTCTACGAGGTTTCACATGTTCTTCCTACTCAAAGCATCAGCCACAATATTTGCTTTACCAGGATGGTACTTGATGGCACAATCATAATCGTTTAATAGTTCAAGCCACCTCCTCTGCCTCATGTTCAGCTCCTTTTGATTATACAGGTGTTGAAGACTCTTGTGATCGGTATAAATAGTGCACTTAGTACCGTACAAGTAATGTCTCCATAATTTAAGAGCAACCACAACAGCTCCCAGTTCTAGGTCATGAGTTGCATAGTTCTTCTCATGAGACTTTAACTGTCTTGAGGCATAGGCTATGACTTTGTCGCGCTGCATCAAAACACATCCCAGTCCCTGAACAGAAGCATCACAGTGGACTACAAAGTCTTCTATACCGTCGGGTAGGGACAATATAGGTGCACTGCACAACTTCTGTTTCAGTGTTTGAAAAGCAGCCTCTTGCTTGAACCCCAATGATATGCTACCCCCTTTTGGGTAAGCATAGTCAATGGTTGAGCTATCTTGGAGAATCCCTCGATAAATCTCCGATAATAGCCGGCTAGTCCCAGAAATTGTCTAATTTCCGTTGGATTAGAAGGTGTAGGCCAACTTTTGATGGATTCAATTTTTGCTGGGTCTACATGAATTCCTTTAGCATCAATCACATGACCAAGGAATTGAACTTCTTTAAGCCAGAAATCACATTTCGAGAACTTAGCATAAAGCTCCTCTCTCTTTAGTAGTTCAAGGATCAATCTCAGATGTTCTTCATGCTCCTGCTCATTTTGGAATAGATCAAGATGTCATCAATGAAGACAATGACAAACTTGTCTAGATAAGGCTTGCATACACGATTCATGAGATCCATGAATACAGCAGGTGCATTTGTTAGCCCAAATGGCATGACTGTGAACTCAAAGTGACCGTATCGAGTTCTGAAAGCCGTCTTCATAATATCTTCATCTCTGACTCTCAGCTGATGATAGCCGCTTCTAAGATCTATCTTGGAGTAAATGCTCGAACCTTGCAGTTGGTCGAATAAGTCGTCAATATGTGGCAAGGGATAACGGTTCTTGATCGTCACTTTGTTCAGTTCTCGATAGTCGATGCACATCCGGAAGGTCCCGTCTTTCTTCTTCACAAATAACACTGGTGCTCCCCATGGTGACGAGCTAGGTCGGATGAATCCTTTATCAAGGAGTTCCCTAAGCTGGTCAGATAGTTCTTTTAATTCAGAAGGTGCGAGACGGTATGGTGCCCGAGCTATAGGTGTAGCTCCAGGTTCTAACTCGATTGAAAACTCGACCTCTCTTTTAGGTGGCAATCCAGGCAGTTCATCAGGAAACATTTCAGGAAATTCCCTGACGACGGGTACATCTTCAATCTTCCTTTCCTTCTTCTCTTTGTCAATGACTAAGGCTAGGATAGCAGTATGTCCTTTTCTAAGACACTTTTGAGCCTTCAAGTAAGAAATAACTCCCATCACGACACCAGTCTTATCTCCCTCCACACACAGGACTTCATCATTTGGTAGGGGAATACGAATCATTTTGTCTTTACAGATAATTTCTGCAGAGTTTTTGGATAGCCAATCCATACCAACTACCACATCGAAGCTTCCCAAAGTAATGGGCATGAGGTCTATTGTTAGGATATGACCTGATAAGTCTAATGTACAATTTTTCAGGATTTGTGATGCGGTCAAGGATTTACCACTCGCTACTTCTACAACATATGGCTCATCTAGGGGTACAGGGTTTACATTCAGGTGATTATAGAAAGTATTAGATATGAAGCTTCTATCAGCTCCGTGTCAAATAATACTATGGCATAAACATTATTCACCAAAAATTTTCCCATAATAACGTTAGGGTCTTTAGAGCCTCACCTTTGCCAATCACGAAGGCTCTGCCCTTGGCTGTATCTTTCTTTTCCCCAGTGCAGTCTTTAGCAATATGGCCCTTTTCTCCACATCTGAAACAAATAACTTCCTTCTTTCCACCATTCTGCTGATTACCATCCTTCTTTCCTTGGTCTTGAGTCTTGGTTCTACATTCAGGAGCAGTGTGCCCCCTCTTGTTGCATTTGTAGCAGATGATTGCGGTACACTTGCCATGATGACGCTTGCTACACCTCTGACATCTAGGCGGAATGCCCTGATTGTCATGGTGCTTTTTCTGATCTTGCTTCTTGCTTGTACCTTGACTCTCACCATCTTTAGCATCTTCAAACTTTCTCTTCCCCAAGCTTTCAGCAGCGACACCCTTACCCTTGTTTCTTGGTGGTAACTTCCCCTGAGCCACAGCCTCATTAGTCAGCTTGTGAGCTATCCTAATGGCCTGTTGGATTGAAGTTGGGTTGGAGGAAGTGACCATAGATTGAATGACTGGCGACAGTCCACGGATATAGCCTTTAATTCTTCTATGAGCAGGCTCCATCATATGAGGACACAAGGTTGCGTACTCATGATTTTCAGTGGTATACTTTTCAATTTCAGATCCCACCATTTTATGGTTCCAGCACTCGGTTTCAAACCTTTGTACTTCTTCTCTTGGACAGAATTCTTCCATCATCAGCTGTTTGAATTCCTCCCAATCCATAGCATTGGCTAGAGAGAGAGTAAGTCTTGAAACTTCTGTCTTCCAGAACGAGAGTGCAGCTCCACTCAAGGCTCCGGAGGCATACTTGGTCCTACTCTCATCGGGACATTCAGATATAGCGAAGATGGATTCACATTTCTCGAACCACCTTATGAAGCCAATGGCCCCTTCTGCCCCAGTGAAGATATCTGGCTTGCAGTCTAGGAACTTTTTATACGAATAGTGATGACCATTCTGAGCAGCCTGAGTGGCTAGGGCTTCAGCAACACCTTGATTGACCAAGGCTTGTATTTCTTCAGGAGTCATCCCTATTGGGACAGTTCTTCTGGCGCGTCCTCTACCTCTGCCTCTGCCCGCTGGTGCGTCCATCTATCATGAAATTGTTTGGTGAGAATTCACACTTTGACATATTCAGTAGATGCATTTTATATCAAATATTCAAAGTATGGACAATTACTGTAGGACAGATGGGAATTTAAGAAAACTGGATTTTTCGATTAAATTCGACAAGGCACGAGTACTAAGGAAACAAGTCTCGCTTTAGGTTAGGACAAGGTAGCTTAGATTACCAAATGGAACATATCAAGGTAATTTGACCTATTTGCCTTAAGGAATTGTATATGACTGTAGTAACTTCACGTGTTACAATAGCAGAAATCTTACTGCCAGAGTTTCGAGACCGTGAACGGATTTGACATGAAGCCATTCTGAAAGATCATTAAGAATTTTCATGGAAATTGGGTAATATGAGCTATTCAACGCGAAAACGACAATCGAGAATTTGGCATAATAGCAATGAGATGTTCCAGGTGTAATCGTTTGATTTGTAAATCAAAGCGAGTACGTTGACTAATCAAAGTATTGTGTCAATCACAACTTTGTTGAAGACATGCGTACCTATAAGCAGATACTCATCCCAAGGGTTCCCAGGTAAGGTAAACAGGTCCATCGGTGATTTGGATATATGCGAATACCTTGCCTAGACAGAACACCCCGAGATACAGGCATCACGCTCTTCCAGCATTACATGTTTCAAGTTGTAAGACACAGACTTTGACGAGAATAATAAAAAAAATTGATTTAGACACGATGATAAGTGTAGATCCCACATGTCGTTGAGAATAAGTTTAGGAATGATCGAAAAGAGTCAAAGAGTCATGTTATGTTTAGGAACACAACTATCTAAGTTTAAGCATATATTTCTTAATCCTATCCTATCTCTAACTAAGGCAATTTACTTTGAGCAACTATTGTGTGTGGCTATAGGCTAGATGCAATCCCTAACTCAGTATAACCAGTGGCTCTGATACCAATCTGTCACACCCTCAAATTCCGGGTCTGGAATCTATCACGGAGGGGTGAACAAACAGGATCGAACACAGTAGTTACACAGAGATGCAAATATCTATATGATAGTTTTAGATAATCATTACAATAATGTTCAGAGTAATATTATGCGTAGCGGAAGTAAATATAGATTGTTTCATGACAACATGTCTTAATCATATTTCAGATAATAATCAATAGGTATCTTGAGCTCTTATATGACCCTACGTGCATATCCATAAGCTCCTAGTAGATACCTGAGAATACATGTAAATCAAGTGTCAACACAGGGTTGGTGAGTTCATAGGTAAGTAAAACATAATGATAAATCATCAATTATCCTCAATTAGGATTTACTGTAAAAGTGTGAGTTTAATTTACTCACCGATATATGAATAGCCTGTCAGAACCCTTTTTATTAAGGTGAACCCGCTATCCCACATACCTACTATGTACAAGCCCAACAAGTCCTTCACATAGGATTTGTCCATGTACCATAGTTTAATATTTTTCATGTGTATATATATTTATCATAATAATTTCAAATCAGAGGGAGCAAATCCTCCTTTACATTTATCCTCATATGGGTTGTAAATGGAACTATAATGCAAACTATATAAAGTGCACATCTGCCTTCTCACTACAGAAACAGTCATCCCAAATGACAACAAGATCTTTGTGCATCTGATATGGATCACATGTCCATACCTTTGTGGGGGTAAGTCACTCCCCGATAGTACTATCCAAAAGATCCCTGCTTATTTATAGTCCAGTATACAGAGAAGGATTTTCATAATAACCATATGTAATCATAAATGTGATCAAATTATTATTTAACATAATACACAAAATAATTTGTAAATTTAATTACAACATGTATTCTAGCCCCAAAATATTTAAATGATTAAAAAGGGGAATAGTTATGAACTCACCTCAGTTCCTGTGTGGTGTTGACAACCTAGTAAATTCCTGTTAAGGAATTAATATTCACATAAGTATATATATACAAATCCATAACCTAAATAAGTTAGATCTTGAACCTGGTGTTCAATTGATCTAGGGTTTGGTTTTTCTGGGATTTGTTATGAACATTAAGTCATTTAATTATTTTTGTTAATAATCAATGATTTATATAAGATTTAATTAGTTTAATAATGATTTGACATATCATTATATTCTAATTAAATTATAGACGTTATATAAACATATAAGTTTATATTTAATTTTTGTAAGATTTTATAAATGTTTAAATTTATAAAATCTAATTTGTATTTATATTATCAAAATAAATCCCTAAATAATATAATATCCACTAATAATTTGATTGTTTTAATTTATATTTAAAAACCCATTTTTGTATGGATAACAATTATAATACATGTAATAATTTATAATACATGTAATAATTATTTACATAAATAATTAGGGTTTTTAAATAATTGAATTTCTACAATTTTTATGATTTATCATTAATTAAAAATGATATGGTGTTCAATTAATGAATTAATACTTTAAATCATAATTTAAAGTCTATTTTTTATAAAATAGTTATTTATAATATTTTTAATAATATTTTATAAATTTTATTTAAAATATTTTTAATTAAATATTTACAGAAAAATATTTAATGGTGTTAAAATAACAGAAGCTTTTAAAAATTATTTTTATAATTTTTAATAATTTTTATATATTTTTAAATAGTATTAAAAAGGCCTTTAAAAATATATGGGAGGGGGCCGGGTTCGAACCCGTGACCTCCTCCCCATCACTCCCACACCCGAACCAGTGAGCCAAAGGCTCCAAATCGAAAGGAACTCTGGTCCAATTAAATTTAAACACAATCCCGTATGTTACCCCTAAATCAAGAACCCTAGAACCAAATCGATCAAATTGAAGATCGAAATGACTATGATCATGCACAGATTCATAGGGCTTTTGTTCCCCATGATAAATCGAACAGAATTATGCATTCAATTTACCTGTTTCGATGTCCAAATCGTCAAAATAAATCGAAGAACAGGTCGCGGCCTGGGGAGGATTCAAACGATGAACAAACGTGGACGAAAATGAAATTAACTTCACAGGTACCTTCTAATGAGGCTAGTGATCGAAGCCCTCTATTAATTTCGTGAATTGAAACTCGTAAGGTCAAATTCGATTGTGTTGCAGGTCGCGAAAGAGAAAGAGGTTGAATTCGATGAATGAGATTGTTTCAGGTGCAATTGAATGTGTAGACGGTTGGTAATACTTATAGCTTTGTTCAGACTCAATTAATTCGATTATGGTTGCATTTCTAGTGCGATTTGAAGCTGTAAAGTAGCCGACATGTTCACGTGGTGGTTAGATCGCACCAGCTGATCCTTTATTCGAATTGTTGGGTGGGTCGAGTCATGAGAGTGTCGTGACCATTTGTTTGATGAAAAAACCGTGTATATTTGGCGTTTAGAGGGTCGCCGGAATCACGCCGGTGACCGGCCGGAACAGTGGTCGACGGGAGGGGGTTTGGGTTTTTGGAATATTTACAAAATGGCCCCTCGAGTTTTCTGTTTTGTTTATTTCATGTTTTAACTTTTTAAAACATGTTTTGAAAATTACAAAACAAGTCCCTGGACTATTTAATTACTTAATTAATTTTGTAAATACTAATATTTTCATTATTATTATTATTTTCATTACTAACATTATATTTTTAATAATATTATTATTATTATTATATTATATTATCATTATTTGATAATAATATCATTATTATTATAATTATTATTATTATCATTATTTGTAATAATAATAATATCATTATTATTATTATATTATTATTATCATTATTCGTAATAATAATATCATTATTATTATTATTATTATCATTATTTTATTATTATAATATTAATATTAATAATAATAAAAATATAAAATAAATCATAAATTCACATAAAATCTTATATTAATTCACGGAAAATTTCGGGTTGTCACATCATCCCCCTGTTAGAGGAATTTTCGTCCCGAAAATTAAGATGTACTAGTAATATTTTTGAACAGGCTAGGATATTTGCGTATCATTTCGTCCTCTCGTTCCCAAGTGAACTCAGGACCACGCCGGGAGTTCCACCGAACTCTGACAATCGGGATCTTGCTATGCTTAAGTTGTTTCACTTCCCTATCCATGATTTCAACTGGTTCCTCAATAAATCTGAGTTTCTCATCTACTTGCAGTTCCTCTAAAGGCACAACAAGTGATTCATCAGATAAACACTTCCTTAGATTGGATACGTGAAAACATTGTGCACACCACCAAGTTCAGCAGGTAGATTAAATTCATAGGCTACTGGGCCGATCCTTCTGACAATTTCAAAAGGTCCCACGTAGCGAGGGTTCAATTTCCTCGTTTCCCAAAGCGTATAACTCCCTTCCAGGGAGATACCTTTAGCAAAACTTTATCCCCTTCCTGAAATTCCAGTGGCTTACGGCGTAATCAGCATAGCTTTTCTGGCGATCCCTGGCAGCAGCCATGCGTTCTCTTATCTGGACAATTTTCTCATGAGTTTCAAAGATCAACTCTGGGCCAGTAAGTTGACTATCTCCAACTTCTGCCCAGCAAAGCGGTGATCTACATTTACGTCCATATAAGGCCTCGAATGGTGCCGCCTTGATGCTCGAATGATAGCTGTTGTTATATGAGAAATCTACCAAAGGTAAATGACCTTCCCAGTTCTTTCCAAAGTCAATAACACAAGCCCTAAGCATATCCTCAAGAGTCTGTATGGTTCTTTCACTTTGACCATCAGTTTGAGGTGATAGGCTGTGCTCATATCTAGGCGAGTGCCTAGAGCTTCTGAAGCTTACCCAGAAGATTGATGTAAACCGTGCATCACGATCAGAGATAATAGACACTGGCACTCCGTGTCTAGAGATAATTTCTTTGATGTACACCCTTGCAAGCTTCTCCATCTTGTCTTTCTCACGGATGGGTATGAAATGAGCGGATTTGGTGAGACGGTCAACGATAACCCAAATAGTGTCATTGCCCGTTTGAGACTTGGGTAAACCAGTGACGAAATCCATGGTTATCATTTCCCATTTCCACACGGGAATTTCTGGTTGGGTCAACATTCCTGAAGGCTTTGGTATTCGACCTTGACTTTAGAACAAGTCAAGCACTTTGAGACATAGGTTGCAATGTCTGCCTTCATTCTTGGCCACCAGTAAACAAGCTTCAAGTCGTAATACATCTTATCTGCACCTGGGTGGATAGAGTATCTAGACTTGTGGGCTTCATCCATGATTAAGCTTCTAAGATTCCGTATAGGGGTACCCAATCCTTCCTGCTATAAAGCGTATCCCATCCGAATGAACTTCAAACTGTTGGTCTAGCCCTCGAAGGTTTTCATCTTTAATGTTCTCTTCTTTCAGGGCTTCAGTCTGAGCCATCAAGATTTGTGCCGGCAGGTTGCTTTGAATAGTAAGTTGCAGAGCTCGTACTCTACGAGGTTTCACATGTTCTTTCCTACTCAAAGCATCAGCCACAATATTTGCTTTACCAGGATGGTACTTGATGGCACAATCATAATCGTTTAATAGTTCAAGCCACCTCCTCTGCCTCATGTTCAGCTCCTTTTGATTATACAGGTGTTGAAGACTCTTGTGATCGGTATAAATAGTGCACTTAGTACCGTACAAGTAATGTCTCCATAATTTAAGAGCAACCACAACAGCTCCCAGTTCTAGGTCATGAGTTGCATAGTTCTTCTCATGAGACTTTAACTGTCTTGAGGCATAGGCTATGACTTTGTCGCGCTGCATCAAAACACATCCCAGTCCCTGAACAGAAGCATCACAGTGGACTACAAAGTCTTCTATACCGTCGGGTAGGGACAATATAGGTGCACTGCACAACTTCTGTTTCAGTGTTTGAAAAGCAGCCTCTTGCTTGAACCCCAATGATATGCTACCCCCTTTTGGGTAAGCATAGTCAATGGTTGAGCTATCTTGGAGAATCCCTCGATAAAATCTCCTATAATAGCCGGCTAGTCCCAGAAATTGTCTAATTTCCGTTGGATTAGAAGTGTAGGCCAACTTTTGATGGATTCAATTTTTGCTGGGTCTACATGAATTCCTTTAGCATCAATCACATGACCAAGGAATTGAACTTCTTTAAGCCAGAAATCACATTTCGAGAACTTAGCATAAAGCTCCTCTCTCTTTAGTAGTTCAAGGATCAATCTCAGATGTTCTTCATGCTCCTGTCATTTTTGGAATAGATCAAGATGTCATCAATGAAGACAATGACAACTTGTCTAGATAAGGCTTGCATACACGATTCATGAGATCCATGAATACAGCAGGTGCATTTGTTAGCCCAAATGGCATGACTGTGAAATCAAAGTGACCGTATCGAGTTCTGAAAGCCGTCTTCATAATATCTTCATCTCTGACTCTCAGCTGATGATAGCCGCTTCTAAGATCTATCTTGGAGTAAATGCTCGAACCTTGCAGTTGGTCGAATAAGTCGTCAATACGTGGCAAGGGATAACGGTTCTTGATCGTCACTTTGTTGTTCGAATAGTCGATGCACATCCGGAAGGTCCCGTCTTTCTTCTTCACACAATAACACTGGTGCTCCCCATGGTGACGAGCTAGGTCGGATGAATCCTTTATCAAGGAGTTCCCTAAGCTGGTCAGATAGTTCTTTTAATTCAGAAGGTGCGAGACGGTATGGTGCCCGAGCTATAGGTGTAGCTCCAGGTACTAACTCGATTGAAAACTCGACCTCTCTTTTAGGGGGCAATCCAGGCAGTTCATCAGGAAACACTTCAGGAAATTCCTGACGACGGGTACATCTTCAATCTTCTTTCCTTCTTCTCTTTGTCAATGACTAAGGCTAGGATAGCAATATGTCCTTTTCGAAGACACTTTTGAGCCTTCAAGTAAGAAATAACTCCCATCACGACACCAGTCTTATCTCCCTCCATACACAGGACTTCATCATTTGGTAGGGGAATACGAATCATTTTATCTTTACAGATAATTTCTGCAGATTTTTGGATAGCCAATCCATACCAACTACCACATCGAAGCTTCCCAAAGTAATGGGCATGAGGTCTATTGTTAGGATATGACCTGATAAGTCTAATGTATAATTTTTTCAGGATTTGTGATGCGGTCAAGGATTTACCACTCGCTACTTCTACAAACATATGGCTCATCTAGGGGTACAGGGTTTACATTCAGGTGATATAGAAAGTATTAGATACGAAGCTTCTATCAGCTCCCGTGTCAAATAATACTATGGCATAAACATTATTCACCAAAAAGTTTTCCCATAATAACGTTAGGGTCTTTAGAGCCTCACCTTGCCAATCACAAGAGCTCTGCCCTGGCTGTATCTTTCTTTTCCCCAGTGCAGTCTTTAGCAATATGGCCCTTTCTCCACATCAAAACAAATAACTTCCTTCTTTCCACCATTCTGCTGATTACCATCCTTCTTTCCTTGGTCTTGAGTCTTGGTTCTACATTCAGGAGCAGTGTGCCCCCTCTTGTTGCATTTGTAGCAGATGATTGCGGTACACTTGCCATGATGACGCTTGCTACACCTCTGACATCTAGGCGGAATGCCCTGATTGTCATGGTGCTTTTTCTGATCTTGCTTCTTTGCTTGTACCTTGACTCTCACCATCTTTAGCATCTTCAAACTTTCTCTTCCCAAGCTTTCAGCACGACACCCTTACCCTTGTTTCTTGGTGGTAACTCCCCTGAGCCACAGCCTCATTAGTCAGCTTGTGAGCTATCCTAATGGCCTGTTGGATTGAAGTTGGGTTGGAGGAGTGACCATAGATTGAATGACTGGCGACAGTCCACGGATATAGCCTTTAATTCTTCGATGCAGGCTCCATCATATGGGACAAAGGTTGCGTACTCATGATTTTCAGTGGTATACTTTTCATTTCAGATCCCCACCATTTTATGGTTCCAGCACTCGTTTCACAACCTTTTTACTTCTCTCTTGGACAGAATGCTTCATCATCAGCTGTTTGAATTCCTCCCATCCTAGCATTGGCTAGGGAGAGAGTAAGTCTTGAAACTTCTGTCTTCCAGAACGAGAGTGCCTCCACTCAAGGCTCCGGAGGCATACTTGGTCCTACTCTCATCGGGACATTCAGATATAGCGAAGATGGATTCACATTTCTCGAACCACCTTTATGAGCCAATGGCCCCTTCTGCCCCGTGAAGATATCGGCTTGCAGTCTAGGAACTTTTATACGAATAGTGATGACCATTCTGAGCAGCCTGAGTGGCTAGGGCTTCAGCAACACCTTGATTGACCAAGGCTTGTATTTCTTCAGGAGTCATCCCTATTGGACAGTTCTTCTGGCGCGTCCTCTACCTCTGCCTCTGTCCGCTGGTGCGTCCATCTATCATGAAATTGTTTGGTGAGAAATTCACACACTTTGACATATTCAGTAGATGCATTTTATATCAAATATTCAAAGTATGGACAATTCTGTAGACAGATGGGAATTTAAGAAAACTGATTTTTCGATTAAATTCGGCAAGGCACGAGTACTAAGGAAACAGTCCGCTTTGGTTAGGACAAGGTAGCTTAGATTACCAAATGGAACATATCAAGTAATTTGACCTATTTGCCTTAAGGAATTGTATATGACTGTAGTAACTTCACGTGTTACCATAGCAGAAATCTTACTGCCAAGATTCGCGACCGGAACGGATTTGACATGAAGCCATTCTGAAGATCATTAAGAATTTTCATGGAAATTGGGTAATATGAGCTATTCACGCGAAAACGACAATCGAGATTTGGCATAATAGCAATGAGATGTTCCAGGTGTAATCGTTTGATTTGTAAATCAAAGCGAGTACGTTTGACTATCAAGTATTGTGTCATCACAACTTTTTTGAAGACATGCGTACCTATAAGCAGATACTCATCCCAAGGGTTCCCATGTAAGGTAAACAGGTCCCTCGGTTGATTTGGATATATGCGAATACCTTGCCTAGACAGAACACCCGAATACAGGCATCACGCTCTTCCAGCTTACATGTTTCAAGTTGTAAGACACAGACTTTGACGAGAATATAAAAAAATTGATTTAGACACGATGATAAGTGTAGATCCCACATGTCGTTGAGAATAAGTTTAGGAATGATCGAAAAGAGTCAAAGAGTCATGTTATGTTTAGGAACACAACTTTCTAAGTTTAAGCATATAATTTCTTATCCTAATCTATCTCTAACTAAGGCAATTTACTTTGTGCAACTATTGTGTGTGGGCTATAGGCTAGATGCAATCCCTAACTCAGTATAACAGTGGCTCTGATACCAATCTGTCACACCCTCAATTCGGGTCTGGAATCTATCACGAGGGGGTGAACAAACAGGATCGAACACAGTAGTTACACAGAGATGCAAATATCTATATGATAGTTTTAGATAATCATTACAATAATGTTCAGAGTATATATGCGTAGCGGAAGTAAATATAGATTGTTTCATGACAACATGTCTTAATCATATTTCAGATAATAATCAATAGGTATCTTGAGCTCTTATATGACCCTACGTGCATATCCATAACTCCTAGTAGATACCTGAGAATACATGTAAATCAAGTGTCAACACAGGGTTGGTGAGTTCATAGGTAAGTAAAACATAATGATAAATCATCAATATCCTCAATTAGGATTTACTGTAAAAGTGTGAGTTTAATTTACTCACCGGTATATGAATAGCTGTCAGAACCCTTTTATTAAGGTGAACCCGCTATCCCACATACCTACTATGTACAAGCCCAACAAGTCCTCACATAGGATTTGTCCATGTACCATAGTTAATATTCTTTTCATGTGTATATTATATTTATCATAATAATTCAAATCAGAGGGAGCAAATCCTCTTTACATTTATCCTCATGGGTTGTAAATGGAACTATAATGCAAACTATATAAAGTGCACATCTGCCTTCTCACTACAGAAACAGTCATCCCAAATGACAACAAAGATCTTTGTGCATCTGATATGGATCACATGTCTATACCTTTGTGGGGGTAAGTCACTCCCCGATAGTACTATCCAAAAGATCCCTGCTTTTTATAGTCCAGTATACAGAGAAGGATTTTCATAATAACCATATGTAATCATAAATGTGATCAAATTATTATTTAACATAATACACAAAATAATTTGTAAATTTAATTATAACATGTATTCTAGCCCCAAAATATTTAAATGATTAAAAAGGGGAATAGTTATGAACTCACCTCAGTTCCTGTGTGGTGTTGACAACCTAGTAAATTCCTGTTAAGGAATTAAATTCACATAAGTATATATATATACAAATCCATAACCTAAATAAGTTAGATCTTGAACCTGGTGTTCAATTGATCTAGGGTTTGGTTTTCTGGGATTTGTTATGAACATTAAGTCATTTAATTATTTTTGTTAATAATCAATGATTTATATAAGATTTAATTAGTTTAATAATGATTTTGACATATCATTTATTCTAATTAAATTATAGACGTTATATAAACATATAAGTATATTTAATTTTTGTAAGATTTTATAAATGTTTAAATTTATAAAATCTAATTTGTATTTATATATCAAAATAAATCCTAAATAATATAATATCCACTAATAATTTGATTGTTTTTATTTATATTAAAAACCCATTTTTGTATGGATAACAATTTATAATACATGTAATAATTTATAATACATGTAATAATTATTTACATAAATAATTAGGGTTTTTAAATAATTGAATTTCTACAATTTTTATGATTTATCATTAATTAAAAGGATATGGGTTCAATTAATGAATTAATTTTTAAATCATAATTTAAAGTCTATTTTTTATAAAAATAGTTATTTATAATATTTTTAATAATATTTTATAATTTTATTAAAGTATTTTTAATTAAATAATTAACAGAAAAATATTTAATGGTGTTAAAAATAACAGAAGCTTTTAAAAATTATTTTTATAATTTTTAATAATTTTATATATTTTTAAATAGTATTAAAAGGCCTTTAAAAATATAATGGGAGGGGGCGGGTTCGAACCCGTGACCTCCTCCCATCACTCCCACACCCGAACCAGTGAGCCAAAGGCTCCAAATCGAAAGGAACTCTGGTCCAATTAAATTTAAACACAATCCCGTATGTTACCCTAAATCAAGAACCCTAGAACCAAATCGATCAATTGAAGATCGAAATGACTATGATCATGCACAGATTCATGGGGCTTTTGTTCCCCATGATAAATCGAACAGAATTATGCATTCAATTTACATGTTCGATGTCCAAATCGTCAAAATAAATCGAAGAACAGGTCGCGGCCTGGGGAGGATTCAAACGATGAACAAACGTGGACGAAAATGAAATTAACTTCACAGGTACCTTCTAATGAGGCTAGTGATCGAAAGCCCTCTATTAATTTCGTGAATTGAAACTCGTAAGGTCAAATTCGATTGTGTTGCAGGTCGCGAAAGAGAAAGAGGTTGAATTCGATGAATTGTTTCAGGTGCAATTGAATGTGTAGACGGTTTGGTAATACTTATAGCTTTGTTCAGACTCATTAATTCGATTATGGTTGCATTCTAGTGCGATTTGAAGCTGTAAAGTAGCCGACATGTTCACGTGGTGGTTAGATCGCACCAGCTGATCCTTTATTCAAATTGTTGGTGGGTCGAGTTCGAATCGTCACATGAGAGTGTCGGGACATTTGTTTGATGAAAAACCGTGTATATTGGCGTTTAGAGGGTCGCCGGAATCACGCCGGTGACCGGCGGAACAGTGGTCGACGGGAGGGGGTTTGGGTTTTTGGAATATTTACAAAATGGCCCTCGAGTTTGTTTTGTTTATTTCATGTTTTAACTTTTTAAAACATGTTTTGAAAATTAACAAACTAGTCCCTGGACTATTTAATTACTTAATTAATTTTTGTAAATACTAATATTTTCATTATTATTATTATTTCATTACTAACATTATATTTTAATAATATTTTTATTATTATTTTATTATCATTATTTTGATAATATATCATTATTATTATAATTATTATTATTATCATTATTTGATAATAATAATATCATTACTATTATTATTATTATATATTATCATTATTCGTAATAATAATATCATTATTATATTATTATCATTATTTTTATTATTATTAATATAATATTAATAATAATAAAAATATAAAAATAAATCATAATTCACATAAAAATCTTATATTAATTCACGGAAAATTTCGGGTTGTCCACACGGGGGTGAGGGATGTAGTTGTGAAAATTAAATTTCGAACACCTCACGGCCCGTGAGGCCCTTCACGGGCCGTGAGAAAAGTCAAAGGGCGTCCGGGTGGTATCGCCTGACAGGACGTGCAATTAGTGACGCCTTTGAAATTTTAAATCATCATCATCATACTATTAGACTAATCCTCCTTAATAGTAAACCTGGTTGAGTCAGATTTAAAATGTCAATTCAGTATAAATGGTTGACATCTCATCTCAAAAATGCTCGCTGGGGTATAAGTGGTAGTTCCAAACGTCGTTAAATATTATAAAATATTTTTATGTTTTCTTTTTTGTTTTCGTGGATCCTGACAGTAAATTATTAGATGAAAATAAAATTACTCTTCCTCTAGATCTCTTGGGATCCACCGGTGACTGGTTTTCTAGTAGTTAGTTTTTTTTAACGTCAATCTTTTTACCTTAATTTAAACATCACATAATCTTAAACTTAGCTTTGAATTTATATTATTTTTGTGTGAGGGTCGATTAATAATGCATTTTAGCTATAAGACAAATAACTTTCTATTAGTTTAGTGTTTGCTACCATATGAAAACTAAAATACATTATAATTATAATTATAAATACTATTATTCCCTTATGTCGGTGGTTATAGATGTTTTCTAATCTGGCCACATAGCTTCTTCAAATTACAAATTGATTCTTTACCCATCCTTTTACCCACCGATTGTTCTTGAACTTCTAGGAAGCTTAACAACTGGTTGTAGAGTGAAAGAAGATCAAATCACACACTCACACAGAAATCGCAATATTCACCCTCTTGAATGCTTGATTACATCTTTTAGCGATTGCCTTTGGAGTATTGATGTCCCAACCCTAGCAAGAAGGTTGTGTTCTGTCATAAAAAAGAGAGTCAAAATGAAGCGGAGCTGCACGCTTCGTTTCTGGCAGATCGATGGTATTGGAGGTAAAATTCTTTGATTTTTTTTGAGTTTTACAGATATCTTATACTATATTTCTCCAAAGGATGTCTCTGTCATCTAGATAATTTAAATACAAGGTATAAACGTTTATGCATCGCCCACTCGCACCTATTGTATTATTATCAGTTCAACCTTAAAATCACCAAAACCTTCCGGTGATCATCATCTCAAACTTTCATCAACGCTGTTAGGTCACTCGTCGGTGTTCACCATGACACTTTGTCTTGCCTGTTTCCCCAGCCATCATAATGGTTAGTTTTGTTTGATATCATAGGTTCCATGTTTCTAAGTTTTAGTTGTTTCTGCATTTAAAATTTGCTTATATTTAATGCTTAGATCAAGATTAAACTAAAATTAGGTGTTGTAATGAAATATGAATTCACCTAACCGGGGTTATAGATTTTAGTCTTCTAATTATAATGCGTTTATCTTCGTGATTTTAAAGTATTTTAATGGCATTTTATTTCACTTATCTAGCGTTATAGATTTCGAGGGCGGACCTTGGAGCAACTGGTAAGGTTGCTGCTTTGTGACCTTAAGTTCATGGGTTCTAGCCGTGGAACAGCCTCTTGCACAAAATTATGTAAGGAAAGGTTGCGTACGATCGCTTCGCGATCCGGCCCCTCCCCGGACCCTGCGCAAAGCGGGAGCTTCATGCACCGGATACGCCCTAGCGTTATAGATTTCAAATTTCAACTGTAATGGTTTAAGTTTGTGATTTTGTTAGCTAATAGAAACTATAATCAGGGCTAGAGGACAATATTGGTTGAAGAAAGATTGAAGTCAACTGTAATACGTTTGTAATTATGATATTTATGGAGCTTTGTAAAAGGTTTAAAAAGTTTTTTTTGTAACAAGTGTTCACCACTGCATGTATTAATAGCTTTCTAACTTGGGAATTTGATTAGCATTTCAATTTTATCGTGTAAGAATATTGTTCTATCAAGATTTTATCATCCGGAGGTCTCTTTATTTTATAATTATTTCTAGAAGAGTTTCACTTCTATGTTTATAGTGAGTTTATGCTCCAAGTAGTTGAACCAATAAATCATGTTCTTGAATCAAAATGGATATCAGGATTTTTAAACAACTGCTAAAATGTTTAAATTTATATAAATTATGACTATAGTGATGTTCATGGTGTGTATTCTCTTTATGTTTACTTTAATATTCTCTCTTGGCTCATTAATTCTTTTTTAGCATGTTCGTAGGCCGTTGTCCTTTAAAATATGTGTGAATTGGCAATATTTTGATTTGGTTTTTACCAAGAACATCGTCGTTAGGGATTCCCAATTTACAGTCAAATGTTGTTTACCATCTCGGTTTTTTTGTATGTATTTGTATTTTCATAGTAGATTTAAATGTATGATAAAGGAGGACAAAGGAGGACAAAAGGGGAAATCTGCACAGAAATCTCTAGGTATAACTTCTGTTCTTCATTTCGTACTCTAACTTCAACAATTTGGTTGACTATCTGAATTAATTTCACTAATTACTAAACATTTGAGTTACCAATATCTATGTAGCTTCTAAAGGAAAAGATAATAAGTTGAAGTGAAGGATAGTTCAATTTTATAATAAAGGTTTAACCTCATTGATTTTACTTGAATTAGTTTTGCCAAAAATGTTATAAAAATTTTTGTATATAAGTTCTTTGACTTACATTAGTACTCGGTTTTATTCCTTCATTGTTGTTTACGTGTTAGTGAATAGCGCCAAAACCATAGAGGTGCAAACCAAAACTATGGAGTTGTTTGCACGATTGTGAAAGACATCATACTCCTTTATTATTTATTATTCTAATTTTATGTTGTAATTGGGGAAATAGAGAAACAATTGCAAACTATATACATTATTTTAAGGTTGTTAAAATATACATGAGGATGATTTGTTTTTTTGATTTCCTACAGTTTTGTATTTATTTTATTAGGTTAAAAAATCTGTATTAGTTCTTATTTACATTTAGTTGTATGATTGAGAATATCGGAGAAGTGTAAAGATATTGCCTTTTCAACATTGTTTGAAACTTTTGGTGGAGGTCTTGAATTTATTTCTATGACATTTGGAGGTAAAATTAGTTTATATTTTCTTTTAGAACTTTGTAGATTGTTTATTATTTGTTAATGGAAAGTTCATATTTTTTCTTATGTTCTTAGGTTTAAATATAAAAAATACAGAGAATAGCAAGAATATATGAAGAGTTTGTTTAGCTAACAATGGACGTAATGGGAAATAGAGAGTTTAACCAATGATGAATGTAAGGTAAAAATCTCGCGGCAACGCTCGGGTGTAATTACTAGTTATAATTGATAACCAAAATTTGTGTATATTGCATTTGCGTAGATAATATTATTATACAAGCACTACAAGAAATGTCAGTAATAGCGGCGCCTCTATTAGCGGCGACAGGATCATTAGCGGCGACAGTAAATAGCGGCGACACCATTAGCGGCGACATGTCGCCGCTATTGCTCTTCAATCCGTTTCCAATTTTGACCAACAGATCTGACCGTTAATCGTGCAACAGATCTAACGGACAGGGATTGATCGTACTTAAGCAATAGCGGCGACACTATTAGCGGCGACATGTCGCCGCTATTGGTTAAAAATATACAGCCCCACCTTCGGCTTCCCTCCACATTTCCCCCTTTCCCTCCACATCCTCCACATCCTCCCGATCAACACTGTCTCTCCACATCCTCTCCGAGTTCTTGCCACCGGCCACCACCGGTCACCATCCGAGCTCCCCCGAGCACCACCCAACACCACCTGAGCACCACATCCCCCTTTCGCCGAGCACCACCGACCACCACTCCCGTGGTGACCGGTGGTGGCCGGTGGTCAATAGCGACGAACTTTTAGTGGCGACTTATTAGCGGCGACAAGTCGCCGCTAATCGTAATAGCGGCGACACTTAGGGGTATTAGCGGCGACATATGTCGCCGCTAAAGGTGTAGTGAAGGTTATGAAGCACCCTACTTGAATTGAAACAGAAGTTGAATAAATCGGTATCTATGTATATAATATTATACAAGTTAGATGATCCCCTTGGTGTGTTGGTGACAAGAAAACAAATTGATGTTTGACTACTTAAAGTCAAACGTTTGATTATAAGTAATATATATCCCATCGCATGTTCCACGAGCTCTTGTTTGCGCCTTCACTCTTGAATGCTGTTCGTCCACCCTTGTTTCATACATGCATGCAGAATATTAATAATTAATTACAATTTAAATTATTTATCTTTTATTAAAATATTTATAATATATACTTTATTATAAAAAGGAAAAGAGCGCGTATACATACATTTCAAGACTTTTATGATAAAAAGGCAAAATTTTAAAAAGATATACATATTCTCATTTTTCACTTTGTTTCTCTTAAAAAGTCTTCAATTTTTCTGTGTTTTTTTTTTTTAGTTTTATAAAGTTTAATATCCATAATTGCTTTGTAATATTCCTGTTGAGAGATGTTATGGTATTTTCATCTACGAATGATCGTTAGCTCAAATAATTATGGTGAGGTACCACAATACTTCATTATAATAAGGTATGTCTTGGTTTCAAGTATTACCTATGACAAAAAAATAAAAAATAAAAAAAATTGAAGGTTGGTCAATGGGTTTTCTCATTTAAGTGAGTTTTCTTCTAAGGGTGGTCACAGGTTCGGGACGAACTGATATACGAGCTTTCCTTTGGTGATCCGTCAATGATCCAATTAAATAGGCGTGTAAATGAACCAGGCGTTCATGAACTCTTCGGGGGGGGGGGGGGGTTCATTTATGTTCGTTCATATATGTTCATTTATTTTCGTTTATTTACGTTCATTTATGTTCGTTTGTTTATGTTCGTTTGCTTATTATGTATTTAGTGTATGTATATTTTTATCAATTTTGGATGAATCATTGTGGATGATATTTGATAAATCAATATTGGTTTTTCTACACAGAATCATATTTTGGGTGAATCATGTGTAGACATGGGCAAAAAACTGGTTCAACCAAAAAATCCAGAACCGATTTCAAGGAAAAACCGGTTTGACTCAAACCGGTTCCAGACCGACCCAAACCGCCGGTTTGTATGCCGATTTGGCAACCCACACTCAAAGCCGGTTTAAAAGTTAAAAACCGGTTAAACTGGTAAAAAAACCAGTTTATTAAAAAACCGGTTTCAAACCGGTCTAAATCGGTTTGACATGTTCGAGTATCAGTGAGCAAAACCGATTTATAACCCGAACGGTGGTTCGAAAGAAAACCGGTTTGACCCCATGACAAAGAAACCGGTTCGGTTTTGAACCCGGACCAGTTTGAGTAAAAAAACCGGTTTGTACACCTCTTATCATGTGTACTTGAATCATTAATTTACATGTGTGTTTTGATGAATGATGATGTGTTAGACTTGTTCATTTGCATTCATTAATATTTGTTTGTATTCATTTATTTTTGTCAATTATGTTTGTTTATATTTGTTCGTTTGTGTTCATTTACGTTCATGAACTGTTCATTTAGTTTTTAAAGAACGAACATAAACGAACAAGAATATTTGCATTTTCTTCATGAACAAACAAGGATACCCTTCTTTATTTGTGTTTGTATTTAATTAATCAATCAAATCTTTTATTTTGTTTTCATTCACTTTATTTAGTGATTAGTATTTGCAAATTACCCTATATATTCATAAAGCAATTGAAAGTAACAATGAATTTATGGTTTCTTATTTTGTCACATCTTTATTGTGTTTTTTCACTTTGGTGCTCACCACCTATCGTATATATGAATGTTGTGAAGCTTTTAGAGACATAAATGTTTTCTAGTGCCAATGACAGTGGAGCAGAACTGGTGGCCATTTCGGTTTGGCCGTCGCTTCCTCTCAACCAATCATCCGTCTTTTTTAAACCACATGAAGATAAGGGTTTTCTTGAGGGGGTTTATGAGGCGTGTGTAGGGTTTGTGATCTCCGACTGGGTCGTCAGCCGTTCGTTTCCCGCTACATAAACACGACAGAGGCGGTGGCCATCCATCAGCCAACAGTCGGTGTGACATCTGTCACTATCAGGTCCGTCAATTGACTCGAAAATCCGTTAATTCTTTCCTCTCGTGCATTTATTATTATTTGTGTAATTAATTTATTTCGAATCGAATCTCTTCATATGTCTGTTTTCGTGTTAACCTAATATTTTAATAATATAAAATTTGTTAACATTATATAAACGATAATAATAAATATATATATATATATATATATACACATATATATATATGATAATTATTATACTATTATTATTATTATTAATATTATTATTATAATTATTATGATTATTATAATTAATATTATTATTATTATTATTATTATTAAAGTTCAGGGTTTAAAGTGTAATTAAACCAAACTTGAGGGAATAATTAATTTAAAGTTGTGGACTAAAACGCAAATAACAAGAAATATATATATACAATACGTGCGACGGGTTCTCCTCCGAACCCTACTGCCGTCGCACCCCTTTCTCGCAATTTCTTCACCGTCAACCACCGTTCCGCCACCGTACGCCGCCGTCGGTTGCCGTCGCACCATCGTTTAGCCGTTTCGCAGGTATCCGGTCGTTTCGAACCTCGTTTTATTCCGTTTCGTTATGTTTCGTTTCAGTTTTCGTCTCGGTTTGACTCGGTTCGTTTCGGGTTGTTTCGTAAGCCTTCGTGTGTGCGTATGTATGTATTTTGTGCGTATGTATATGTATATGTTGCAAATCGTATGTATATATGTGTATATATTGCAAGTCGTATGTATATATGTGTATATTGCTTCTGCGATTAATGTTTGGTGTGTGTGTGTGTGTGTGTGTGTTAGTGTGTGTGTATGTATATGTGCAGCGTGTGTGTATGTATATGTGCAGCGTGTGTGTATGTATATGTGCAGCGTGTGTGTATGTACATGTGCTGCGTGTGTGTATGTACATGTGCAGTGTGTGTGTATGTATATGTGCAGTGTGTGAGCAGTGTGTGTGTGACCGTGGGTGTGTGTGTGTGTTGCGATTGTGTGTGTGTTGAGTGGGTGTGTGTGTGTGGGAGTGTATGTGTACCGTGTGTATGTATGTTGTATGTATGCATAACATATGTAGTGTGTTTGTGTGTTGGGAAAGCACAGCAGCCCACGCTGCTGTGCAATGTGCCTGTCATTGATTTATTATTATTATTATTATTATTATTATTATTATTATTATTATTATTATTATTATTATTATTATTATTATTATTATTATTATTATTATTATTATTATTATTATTATTATTATTATTATTATTATTATTATTATTATTATTATTATTATTATTATTATTATTATTAATTATTCTTATTTTATTATTAATAAAAATAACCTTAATATTATTACTAACAATATAATTAGCATTATTATTACATGGTGTGTTGGTTGTATATTAAATTGTAGGGGTGTTCATGGTTCGGTTTCAAACCGCGAAACCGTCCAAACCGGTCATCGGTTCGATTTCACGGTTGGTTTTTTTTCTAAACTTTCGGTTGGTTGGTTTCAAAATTTTCAAACCGTTGTGAACGGTTTGGTTTACGGTTTGTACCAAAAACCGGTCGTAAAAAACCGGACCGAACCGTATATCAATATATACACATATATGTATGTGTGTGTATATATATATATATATATATATATATATTTATACATAACTATTAATTCAAGGTTAAAGACTTAAAGTTTGTACACAGGTTTAGAGCTGCGTTTTGACATGTTTTAGGACCTATTTAAGGCCGTATTTAGGTAGGATTTTGGACCTGTTTAAGGTTGCATTTTGCTAGTTTTTTGGGCTGTTTTTGACAGCTCAAAGACTTGCTGTTTTTGAGAGCTCAAAGACTTGGCTTAAATGGGCCTAAAAAAGCCCAAACCGCGAAACCAAACCGGAACCAAACCGGTTGCAATGGTTCGGTTTGGTTTGGTTTTTACTTTTGATTGGTTCGGTTTTGGTTTTAAGTGATAAAAAACCGTTACTAACGGTTCGGTTACGGTTTGATCTAAAAACCGCGAAAACCGGACCGTGAACACCCCTATCAAATTGTGTGCGTGTCGCGCGTTAAACCCGAACCGACCCGAAACCGACCGAACGTACTCCTTTTCTCATAGAACGTGTTTAAGTTCTAATCATAATTATTATAGGTGTTTGAACGTTCGTTGCTCCCATTCTTTGAAGTGTTTGTTCTATTTATTTCATCACACTCAAGGTGAGTTTCGTGGCCCAGTTTTCATATTAATTAAACATTTACAAATTTGGGGGAAAAGTATGCTCACCCTTTTATGCTGTGAACATATTCAATTATTTTGGGACTGTCGTGTTTACATGCTTGTAAGTAATTATCTGGTACATGCATGAGTTGTCTTTGTGGTTCTGTTTCACAACTATTTAACTCCGGTGTTAGAGCCGATGGACAGGTATTGATAGTACTATTGGGCTGACACCCCCATCCTAGAGTTGGTATACTAGTTAATTGTGACAACCCGAATTTTTTTTTTTTGTGATTTAATATAAATTTTATGTGAATTTACAATTTATTTTTATATTTTTATTATTAGTTAATAATAGTATTAATAATAATAAAAATAATGACAATGATAATAATAATAACATTATTATTAAAACTAATAATGCTAATAGTGATAATAATAATAATAATGAAAATATTATTATTAATAATAATAAACAAAATTTATTAAAATTGATTTAATAAGTCCAGGGGTTGTTTTGTAATTTTAAAAACTGTTTTATAAAGCTTTAGCATGAAATAATAAAGACTTGGAAGTTGAGGGACCGTTTCTGTAAATTTGTTTTAAACCAACCCAAACCCCCCCGTCGACCCCTTTCTCCGGTCACCGCTCCGGTGACAATTCCGGCAACCCTCAAACGACGAAATGAATCAGATTTCAACCGAACCAAACACCCCGACACATTTTCGTGGATGATTCGAATACCTAACCCACCTCAATTTCAATAATAAAGTTCGATTTATACCTAACCCACTCTCGACCGAAAGTCGGCCGACCACCCACCTAAACGACCACCAAATCTCAACTATAATTAAATTAATCGAACAATAATGGCTATATAAGCATCCCTAAACTGATGATACATTCACACACATCTTAAACACTTGAAAATCCATCAATCCGATCCCCTCATCGCCGCGGATCTGCAATCGGTCGAACAACCCTCGATTCAAACACCAAACAGGTAATTGAGACTACCATCATGCTCGGTTTTACTTGGGGATTAAAAGCCCAAGTTTAATTTCTGTATTGTAATCGATTTAGCTTTCGATTTGGTTGAGAATCGAACCTGAGGTTCTTGGGTGAAATGGGATTACTGGGGGTTAAGTCAAAAGAATTAAAAGGTGGAGTTTAACCACGGCCACGGCCTTGGTTTACTGGTTTGGGTGTGTGCTTGTGAACCGGAGGTCAGGGGTTCGAACCCTGCCCCCAACACATTTTTTTAAAAGCCTTTTTAAGTCTTTTAAAAATGCAGAAAAATTATCAAAAATTATAGAAATAATTTTTAAGAACTTCTTTTATTTTAAATACCTTTAAATGATTTTCTGTAATTTATTTATTTAAAAACACCTTAAAATAAATTTATAAAATAATATTTAAAAATATTATAAATAACCATTTTTATAAAATAGACTTTAAATGTTGATTTAAAGTATTAATCTATTGATTGGACACCATATTAATTTTTAATTATGGATAAATTATAATAATTGTGGAAATTTATTTCTTTGAATTCCTTATTTAAATTATTTATTTATATACTTATTACAAATGTTATAAATAGTTACTTTTATAAAAATGGATTTTAAATGATGATTTAAATCATCAAGTTATTAAAAAGGATTATATTATTTTAATTATGGATTTATTATGATAAATGAAGGAATTATATTTAATAAATTTCATAAATTATTTACAAATACAAATATTATCATTATAATTATGATCACGCCATTGTTATTATTAATATCAATATTGGTAATATTATTAAGACATGGTGTTGTTTGTATACCAAATCGTGTACGTCAAACCGAACCGACCCGAATCCGACCAAATATATTTATTCGCGTTGAACATGTTTTAAAAACTTAATTACAATTAATAATAGGTGTAGATCGTGTTTGATCGTACATTGCCTTATTCTTTGAAGTTCTTGTTCATTTCATTACATCAAATCAAGGTGAGTTCAGGCCCCACTATTTTACTAAATCTCTTTTGGGTAAGTTCATTTTATCAAAACTCTTTTGGGGGAGATAGCATACTGGTAATGTTACAAACGTTTTCATTATATATTTAAGATGTGTATGATATTAATATAGTGTTGTTTATCATTATAAAAGTCCTCACACTTTCGAATTGTTAATATTGGATAGCGGGGAAAGTTGGGTAGTACTACTGGGTGTGATGAGCCCCACCTGTGTGACTTGAGGTCAATCGGGTGCAATTTGTCCTATGATTATTCGTCACGATATGGTGAAGTCGTGACGGGAGGCAAACATACAGCTTCAATGTCGAAATCACTATTTAATATCGTTTGTGAATGGGCTAGCTAGCCATTACAATGCACATGCTTAAATATACGCTGTTGTTAAACTGGGATGTTTAACTGTGAACTTTTGAACTGATCAACCGTTGGGTTGATACACGCTATTGTTAAACTGGGATGTTTAACTGCAAACTCTTAAACTGATCAACCGTTGGGTTGATACACGCTATTGTTAAACTGGGATGTTTAAACGCAAGCTCTTGAACTTACCAACCATTGGGTTGATTACACTTTTGTTAAAATGTTGTGATTAAACGCAAACTCTTGAACTTACCAACCATTGGGTTGATATACACTTTTGTTAAACTATTATGTTTAAACGCAAACTCTTGAACTCACCAACCGTGTGTTGACTTTTAGTATGCTATTCTCAGGTCATTAAATCTGGACTGCTGTTAGGAGCACTACACGGGTCAAGCATGCATCCTAACGCTTAAACAATGATATATAAATGTTTATCTTTATATTTGGGTTTGTTTTATTTGTTTAAACGCTTCCGCATGTATTACAAAGTTTGAACTTTGGTTTGTTATGTTAAACGTTGCATATAGAGTCGTTCCAAGTAACTATTGACTGTGATCCTGGTTTGTTCACACCCCTCCGTGATAGATTCCAGACCCGGAATTTGAGTGTGTGACAGATTGGTATCAGAGCCATTGGTTATAGAGAACTAGGTTGCATACACACTAGACTATAACCGCACACAGTTAGTTAGTTACTTGTTCCTAGTCTTCCTAAACTTAACTTATCATCGTAGGTTCAAATCCTTAGACTTTATGTCTAACCTATGAAAATCTTATCGAGGTTTTGAATTCCATAAACCAAATGAACTTGTGTGACACATAGACACCTGTATTCTGGATTTCCTGGCAAAAGGCCCTCGGGCTAAGGCTAGCATATCGCATATATCTCATTGCGAGACCTGGTATGCTTACCTGGGGATTTCTGGAATGAGTGATAAACTATGGTCAATACACAGGTCTCTAAGGCAAATGGGTCAAATTACCTTGGCGTGTCAATGATTCCCAAACTTTACTGATCCTTTCGTATACCTTGATTGATCGACCCCGATACAATACATACATATTTGGTACTTCAACCATTGATGACCACTATACTTGACAAGATATGTTAACCTGATAGGAGGAACCGGGGTGATCATGCAAAGCAAGTTACCATTACGGGTGCACACGTAATTGTAATTTGTCGTGCATGCTAAGTCCGGTGAATCTGGTCGGGAGGTAACATTGCAGTCAGTATAAGTCATCATTCCTACACCCTGAGCAAGAAAGTCTCGGCCCTCATAGAACGTAGCCACTGATGTGGAAACTATCTATTAGTTCTACTTGTAGGAATGCTCACCTTACCTTGAATTTGGACGAAATTCAAACCATGACATTTGTGTTAATCCCACGGATTCGGACTGATTCTCTAGCTTGTCTGTTTCTTTAAATCCTTGAATTTCTCTTCCTTTTATTTCAAGACAAAAGGTCTATTTTCATACGACTGATAGCTTTTGATATTTGGTAATTTAAAGAATATCTGGAAGAGGACGTGGACGTAGGGAGAAGTAACGATCATGAGTATTACAAGTTTCTATTCTATACCCTAAGGTGCTAGGATCATAATTCTAGTAAGACCTGGTAAAGGATAACAAAACATTACTGACACTTGCTATTACTTAAGTCCTGTCCTACTTAGAGCCTTCATGGTATTTCCAATCATTTTAAGAGACATTCCTCCACTTAGTATTTCGGTAACTGAGGAACTGATTGAATACTTAGAATGTAAGTGGACTACAGGAAATATAGAAGAGTGATGAAACTCATTGTACATATTCTTTGGGATGATGCTAAGGAAAATTAGGATGTCGTGTAACCGGTTTAAGCACATTCTTAGTATACCGGTGATGCTTATATATAGGGTTATTGAGGTGAGTTCAAAGCCTTGGTAATTAAGGAATGAAATGCAAAAGTTAGAATTGTAATTCTAAAATCGTGCAATGGTAGGGTTAGGTTGTGCTTTTTATACTGACAGACTCCATAAATTGACAAAGCTGATGTCATACCTTATGACATTAGACCAAATAGAATTAAGGACACTGGAAAAATCTAGTGAGTAGTAGAAAGAAGTTGGAGGGTCAAACAAGCAATCTAGCGGTAAGGTAGACAAGAATGCCAATGTTGTGAACCTAGCTATGTTGGTTAATATGATTAAGCTAACGTGTGTTAGACGAGGGCATTAAGAAGGATGGAGTTCCGACCATTACTATAAGTGTGCCCTAGGTCGATTAGGACCCCAGGACAAGTTAGAAACAATCAGAATTAGGAAATGGCTATAGCTAGAAGGTAAGAACAGTTAAATTATGGAAATAAAGGTCATGTAAGTCAAAATAATACATCACACGGTCATACATTTACGACTGAAGCAAGCCACATTTGACAAGACTAAGTGTTGTTACATGTATGTACCTTATCATCAATAGCTACGCATCTATTTGATACCAGGGTTGATAATAGCTTTGATTCTTCTGGAATTATTCTTTAACTTAGCATTAACCCTAGTGAAATCATTTTACTTAGTAGAAATAACCAATGGTAGAAATTAGTACAAGAAGGTCATGTCTTTGACATAGACTTAATACTGTAGGAATTGGTTATCAAAGAAGGAAACCAAGATAGTCTGTCAGGAGAAGGTGGTTCGACCTATCAAACCAAAGCATGATCCCTGAACCTGAAAGGAGACCCAATCGTTTTAGGTTGATTTTTATTCTAAGCTTGGAGCACTTAACTTCGTAAATTGATTTATCTCCCTTTATCCTTATTTGACCTAGCTATATGGAACCATTTATTCCTTATCTATCCACTCTCATTTTGAGCTATCATCAAAACGTGATTGTGAGATGGTAGCCTTCCTAAACAAATACTATCAACCATGTCACACGAGATGAGATCTCCATTATCAGGGGTCGTTAGCATAGCAGAAATTCTATCAACAACAAAACTTGATAAAGATCAGAAACAACTTTGAGTGTCATGTTGTCTTCTGATGATCTAGTCCTTCAACTTATTAGTGACATCCTCGACTTTTCCTAAGTTGATTCAGGAGTTCTGAGGTTGGAGGCCACAAAATTTAGGCCAAGAAGAGGTGATGTCCCAGTGGAGGTTAATGGTGATGTTTTAAGGATTAGACAAATTCTCACCCACTTGATCAGCAATGCTATCGAGTTTACTCACCAAGGAAAGGTTCAGAGTAATCTTTACGTAAAAGCAAACCCATTATCTCACAACGTCGAGAAATTAACCTGCATCCGTTTCAAATATTGTACACCGTGGTATGACGTTAAAACATCAATCGTTATTCTGAATGATTGATTCATTTTCTGTTTTAATAATATTCTTAACCATCATTGTGGACCCAATTCCAAGATCTTCGCATAGTTTATTATTTCTTTAGACCGATGGTTGGTCAAAGGAGAAATACATATTCACAAGATATGCGTTAAAATCGTTTCATATGGTGACGTTTGGGATTCTTAAATTCCGACGGATAACCTTTCTTATCATTGTTGGTCTTATCTTGATTTCTAGACATCACCTTACCACGAGATTATATTCTGGGAATTATGGATCGACAAGTTAAACAACTTATGCATAGGAAAATTCTGATTGACAGAGTTCGGTGGAACTCCCGACATGGTCCTAAGTTCACTTTGGAACGAGAGGACGAAATGATGCGTAAGTATCCTAGCCGTTTCAAGGATGTTGCCAGTACATCTTAATTTTCGGGACGAAAATTCCTCTAACAGGGGGATGATGTGACAACCCGAATTTTTTTTTTTGTGATTTAATATAAATTTTATGTGAATTTACAATTTATTTTTATATTTTTATTATTAGTTAATAATAGTATTAATAATAATAAAAATAATGACAATGATAATAATAATAACATTATTATTAAAACTAATAATGCTAATAGTGATAATAATAATAATAATGAAAATATTATTATTAATAATAATAAACAAAATTTATTAAAATTGATTTAATAAGTCCAGGGGTTGTTTTGTAATTTTAAAAACTGTTTTATAAAGCTTTAGCATGAAATAATAAAGACTTGGAAGTTGAGGGACCGTTTCTGTAAATTTGTTTTAAACCAACCCAAACCCCCCCGTCGACCCCTTTCTCCGGTCACCGCTCCGGTGACAATTCCGGCAACCCTCAAACGACGAAACGAATCAGATTTCAACCGAACCAAACACCCCGACACATTTTCGTGGATGATTCGAATACCTAACCCACCTCAATTTGAATAATAAAGTTCGATTTATACCTAACCCACTCTCGACCGAAAGTCGGCCGACCACCCACCTAAACGACCACCAAATCTCAACTATAATTAAATTAATCGAACAATAATGGCTATATAAGCATCCCTAAACTGATGATACATTCACACACATCTTAAACACTTGAAAATCCATCAATCCGATCCCCTCATCGCCGCGGATCTGCAATCGGTCGAACAACCCTCGATTCAAACACCAAACAGGTAATTGAGACTACCATCATGCTCGGTTTTACTTGGGGATTAAAAGCCCAAGTTTAATTTCTGTATTGTAATCGATTTAGCTTTCGATTTGGTTGAGAATCGAACCTGAGGTTCTTGGGTGAAATAGGATTACTGGGGGTTAAGTTAAAAGAATTAAAAGGTGGAGTTTAACCGCGGCCACGGCCTTGGTTTACTGGTTTGGGTGTGTGCTTGTGAACCGGAGGTCAGGGGTTCGAACCCTGCCCCCAACACATTTTTTTAAAAGCCTTTTTAAGTCTTTTAAAAATGCAAAAAAATTACCAAAAATTATAGAAATAATTTTTAAGAACTTCTTTTATTTTAAATACCTTTAAATGATTTTCTGTAATTTATTTATTTAAAACACCTTAAAATAAATTTATAAAATAATATTTAAAAATATTATAAATAACCATTTTTATAAAATAGACTTTAAATGATGATTTAAAGTATTAATCTATTGATTGGACACCATATTAATTTTTAATTATGGATAAATTATAATAATTGTGGAAATTTATTTCTTTAAATTCCTTATTTAAATTATTTATTTATATACTTATTACAAATGTTATAAATAGTTACTTTTATAAAAATGGATTTTAAATGATGATTTAAATCATCAAGTTATTAAAAAGGATTATATTATTTTAATTATGGATTTATTATGATAAATGAAGGAATTATATTTAATAAATTTCATAAATTATTTACAAATACAAATATTATCATTATAATTATGATCACGCCATTGTTATTATTAATATCAATATTGGTAATATTATTAAGACATGGTGTTGTTTGTATACCAAATCGTGTACGTCAAACCGAACCGACCCGAATCCGACCAAATATATTTATTCGCGTTGAACATGTTTTAAAAACTTAATTACAATCAATAATAGGTGTAGATCGTGTTTGATCGTGCATTGCCTTATTCTTTGAAGTTCTTGTTCATTTCATTACATCAAATCAAGGTGAGTTCAGGCCCCACTATTTTACTAAATCTCTTTTGGGTAAGTTCATTTTATCAAAACTCTTTTGGGGGAGATAGCATACTGGTAATGTTACAAACGTTTTCATTATATATTTAAGATGTGTATGATATTAATATAGTGTTGTTTATCATTATAAAAGTCCTCACACTTTCGAATTGTTAATATTGGATAGCGGGGAAAGTTGGGTAGTACTACTGGGTGTGACGAGCCCCACCTGTGTGACTTGAGGTCAACCGGGTGCAATTTGTCCTATGATTATTCGTCACGATATGGTGAAGTCGTGACGGGAGGCAAACATAACATAGTCAGCTTCAATGTCGAAATCACTATTTAATATCGTTTGTGAATGGGCTAGCTAGCCATTACAATGCACATGCTTAAATATACGCTGTTGTTAAACTGGGATGTTTAACTGTGAACTCTTGAACTGATCAACCGTTGGGTTGATACACGCTATTGTTAAACTGGGATGTTTAACTGCAAACTCTTAAACTGATCAACCGTTGGGTTGATACACGCTATTGTTAAACTGGAATGTTTAAACGCAAGCTCTTGAACTTACCAACCATTGGGTTGATTACACTTTTGTTAAAATGTTGTGATTAAACGCAAACTCTTGAACTTACCAACCATTGGGTTGATATACACTTTTGTTAAACTATTATGTTTAAACGCAAACTCTTGAACTCACCAACCGTGTGTTGACTTTTAGTATGCTATTCTCAGGTCATTAAATCTGGACTACTGTTAGGAGCACTACACGGGTCAAGCATGCATCCTAACGCTTAAACAATAATATATAAATGTTTATCTTTATATTTTGGGTTTGTTTTATTTGTTTAAACGCTTCCGCATGTATTACAAAGTTTGAACTTTGGTTTGTTATGTTAAACGTTGCATATAGAGTCGTTCCAAGTAACTATTGACTGTGATCCTGGTTTGTTCACACCCCTCCGTGATAGATTCCAGACCCGGAATTTGAGGGTGTGACATTAATTACCAACTATGGCCAGGTACGGGTCTAGGATGAATATGTTCCGACAAGTCTTTGTGTACGTCATAGGTTTAGTTGTGAGGCTCATGTGATATTACTTATGCACGCATGTCCTACTACACTATTACACAGCATCAAGTTTTTGTTGTTATTTAAACCTGCGAACTCACCAACATTATGTTGACCTTTTGAGCATATCTTTTCAGGTAATAATCATTGAGGATTGCTAGGGATGCTGCCTTAGTAAAGACCCTAAGTTTTATCTTTCGAGCTGGATGTTTTCTTTTATCGCAATTGACATTTGACTGTGTTATACATTTGATTACTCTATCCCGGGTTGTGGGACTTATACTTAGTTGTTTTGTATGACTATGTTTGTCGTGGAACTGACTAACCATGACACAAGTCTCCATTTGTGTCCGGTGACGTCATGACACGTTGGTCTTTATCATTTAATGCAATCTCTATTAACTTAACAATGTGTTATGACAATCCCGTCCGTTACATCCCCGTGTTTCCGCTATAAGCGGGGGTGTGACAGTCGGGGTGTCTCTCTGACTCATATTTACTGGTGGTGCTTCAGTGGATCCCTGTTTGGTGGGTCTTTGGTGAGCTAGAGATAGCCGTTGTGATTGCTGATGCCCGTCGGCCACCATGATGGTTGTCGCCGCCTTGGAGACAACCACCGCTCGGCCTCCTATTTTCGATTGACGCAAAGCTGGCAGTTTTTTTTCTTGGGTGAGGGTGTCAAGGTGATGTTTTGACAACTGTTGTGACGTCTCTTTGTTTGTCTCTCTCTCTGTTTACCCCTTTTAGTCGATTAGGGTTTTCAGATCCACCCTTTTTTAGGTTTTTTTGAATGAATGTTGTTACCTGATGCGCCTGAGACTTCGTTATGTTGATGATGATGAGGATTGCGTCATTTTAGACATTGTTGTTTGGTGATTCATTACGTCGATGATGAAGGAGATTTCCTCATCTGAGACTTTTGGCTTGATGTTCATTTTAGGTTTCGATCTTTGTTTTATATAGGGTCTTATTTATTAGGTGGATATGTTTTGGGTTTTGCCTCTTATTGGGAAAGACTTTGTTGATGATGATGACCCTAGCTCATCTGAGACCGACCTAAACTCATCTGACCTGATGCTTCTATTGGGCATGTCATTGTGCCTGTGATTTTAGGTTGAGCGGATTGTTGCCTTGATGCTACTTCTATATCAGGTCGATGATAGTGAACCTGTGTTCATTTTAGACATACACAAGTTATATGATGTTGTTTGTTTTGTTATAATGTTAACATGTAGTATAATTCCGGGCTGTGATGATAACCAATAATGGTATCGGTTACTTTGGTGTGGCAGCCATTTATGGTATGCAGCCGCAACTAAGAGCCTCTTTTATGCCCGATCCATCACACGCGTAACGCGCGTGAATAAATACCTATTTAACTTGTAACATAGGTAATAGTAGTATTCAATTTGACATGTTGAAAAAAATATACAACCCCTAAATATGTTTTTCTATGTGTGAGTTAATTATTTTATTAAAGTAAACATTTACAAAAAAATTATATGAAATTATAAGACCTAACTAAAAATTAAGTGAATTTGAAAAAACTAAATAGAACACTTGAAATTCTTTATTGTTTTTTTTAAATTAGCTTGATATTATATGAAACTAGTAAACTGAAAACATGCCATCATATTTATATTTGAAATCTTATACCTAATAAATAAGTAAATGTTTTTGCTATATTTTCTTGCTTCTCTCCCATGTTGATTAGTTTAATTTAATTAACTGAGTTTTAATATCATTCAATTTATATAAATTCAATCGGCAAGATTTCATGACTATCTAAATTCTTTTCTTTTATATAATTTCTATTTTTAATTATTCACGGAAAATTTTAACTTTTATAAAAGCAATATATTTTGATAATTACCAAACATCTGACTAACTCTAGTTTGTAATTTATCATCGTGATTACTATTATTAGGAGGTGTAAAGAATTAGGTGTTACAACTTAGAGCATTCACAGTGGAGTCCTTAAAAATACGTGTGTTTTTGGTATATTATATGAAATGATTTTGAGTGGTTGTGAGTGAAGAAGAGAGAAGTTATTGTGGATTGATATATTTGAAGAATCACTGTACAGTCCTTATAAATTTTTTAATATTTTTTAAAGTGATTGTGAGTGAATGAAAGAGAAAAAGGTAATGATAAGGGTATAAAAAATATTATTTAATTGAAAAGAAGAGAGAAAATGTAGTGATTTTTAATGTAATTATATGGATAAAGATAACGAAGCCACTGTGGATGCTCTTACAATGCTATCCTTCTTCATTATTACTACCTATTTGATATTTTTTTATTTAATCCTTTTAATATATGAGTTTTTAAACTAGTTAGTCATTATGCATACGATGAACCATCCAGTGATTACCCCTAGAAATATTTTTTATTGGATTAATAAATAAATAAACATGTCCCTCTTATTTCAACGAAAGAACTGTGGGTCAAATCATATACGCACCGAAATTTCTTCTTTATTACTACTTCATCGTCTTTTATATGTTTTACAGGTAGCACAATTAAAGATACCCAAAAAAATAGATTGCATGTTGTGCACAAGATTTAAACAATGTACCTGAGGTATAAGAGCGTGGGATACAACAAATTAAACTACTATTTAGGTTAATCTGGAAGTCACAATTCTATTGCTTGTAGAATGTTTTTTTCCCTATATTATCAAACCCATAACTAAAAAGTTGAGAGTGAGACTTAATCTTAGTCTTGTGTGTACAATTTATTAGATCGATAAGGATGTTGAAATGGTATTATCATCTTGTATTTCTTTATGTACGTATTTTAATAAATAAGAATGGATATAAACGTACGTTACCAACCAATACTTTAAATATTAGCTTCTGAACAACAATTTTCTTTTCTTATCGGTCATCATTTCTTATAAAACAATTGATATTTGTTACTAAGTAGAAAGTAGAAAACTACAAATAATTAAAGAATTTGTTAGTCAAATATAAATTATTATAAACTAATAATAATTAAGGTATTGATTAACAATATAATTTAGGGGTTTTTACGGTATAAAGAATCCCACCTATAACAAAAATAGGGGTTCCAGGTTGGACTATGAGTTTTTCTCTCACTCATTATACGTTTTCTTCAAAGGGTGATTTCGAGTTACAATGTCGATCAATGGTTCGTCAGTGATTTAATTAACCGTTAAAAAAAAGTAAGTTGCTCCTTTAACTTGTTTTTTTATCATATTGATAGAAAATTTAGGGTGTGTTGTCATAACTTTTCTTCCATCAATCCTTTAAAAAGTTATTACCACTTCCTCTTGTTGATATTCTTAACTCAAGAGCTATCTTGTTAATTACAAACCTTTATGCAACTACATACACTATTAAAAAATAAAGATACAATGTTATTTTAATATAATCTAGTTGTTGAGAACATAGATCATGATTATATTTTGTGCCCCGAAAGAAAGTAAAGGAGCTCGTGGGTGCCTACTAAGTGTAATATTTTTATGTGGCGTGCGTTCTTGGATCGTCTTCCAACGAAAATGGCTTTAGCTAGAAGGAATATTACGGTGGATAATCTCTTATGTGCTTGGTGCCAAACATACGAAGAGTCTATAGAGTATCTTCTTACGGGTTGCGTAATGGCTTACGGGGTTTGGGACAAGATAGCTTCGTGGTGTAGGATTCCGCGTCCTTTCGTCTTTCATGTGAAGGATGTGGTTCTTCTTCACGAGCACAGTGGTAGTACGGGGGTTAGGAAGGAGATTTTGCACGGTATTATCATTATTACTTGCTGGAGACTGTGAAGAGCTAGGAATGACAAAATCTTTAACGGCATTGATACGAATGTGGTGACCTTGGTAGCGGATATCAAGTCTTGGGGGTTCCTGTGGTATAAGCATAGGTTTAAGGGAGGGATAGTGGATTGGTTTCGTTGGTGCTCTTTTGATGTAACGTAATGTGTTTGTATTGTTTGGATTTCCTTGGTTTTTGGCTGCTTTCTCTGGCTTGGAGATAGTAGTCGTTTTTGGTGGTTTAATGAAGTGCATTTTTCAAAAAAAAGTAATGAAGCGTGACTATCATTGTTGTTGAGACCGGATCGGACCGGCCGGTCCGACCGGTTCGACCGGGATTCAGTGCCAGGTCCGGTCCGGTCAGGTCAGGGGTGACTCGTTTTCTACTGGTCGAACCGGCCGGTTCGTCCCGAACCGCTGGTCGGACTGGGAAACCGGACCGGTTCGGACCGGGTTTTTTTTTTTTTTTTGATTTTAGTGGGTAAAAACGGGGTGTTAAACCATAAATTAGTACGTCGGATATACAAATATAGTTAAGTTTTATATATAACTATAAAATATATATATAAATCATATATAAATTACTTATATTTAATTACATATATAAATATAATTAAAATATAGTTAAATCCGGTCCGACCACCAAACCAGTAAGGCGTCCGGTTCGACGTCCGATCCGGTTCTGAAAACATTGGTGACTATATAAGAAATACAACTTAATTGAAAGAGCGTCAAAAAAATCAATGCCTCAATTAGGGCAATAAAAATCAGTCTTCAACTACGTAAATTTGTAAATTGACTATTTTTTTCCTCACCTTTACTTTTTTTTTAGGGCGGGCCTTGGCGCAGCGGTAAAAGCTGTTTCTAAGGGACCGAAGGTCTCAGGTTCGATCCGTGGAAACGGTCTCCCCACAAAATGTGGGGGAAAGACCGCGTACATCTTCCCTTAAATGGGACGGACCCTCTCTAGACCCTGCGAAAACGCGGGAGCTCTTTGCAGCACCAGGTACGCCCTTTTCTTTTTTTTTTCTTTCTCTTTCATTTTCTTATTATTTTTCTCAAATATGATCTCTAGTTTGTATGTTTGACATGTTAGTGAATACTCTTATAAAGCATCAATCGTTTAATATCCGTTATTCTCTTGGAACATACATACTAAATATTATGAAGCTAATTGTTGTTTTAATGTTAGTGTTTTTGCGACATTTATACAAACAAACACCAGAATCTCTCATATGTATAGTTGCGTCTAACGGAAGTGGGATGAGACCAAGCGATGCCCCTCTCCCAAAGGGATAGAGAGGCTCCTCTCAGAAAGAGACCCTCGTCTCGTGAAAACGGCCATCTTTATTATTTATCAATTAACTTCAAAAGAGTGTATATTATGTGTAGAAGGAAGGTGTCCAATGAAATGGTAAACAATATATTATAGTTCTTTCTCACTTTAGGTATAACTAGGTTTTAACGTAACCTGACCCCTAGTAGATGAACTATGTGGTTATAGATGAAATTCATATAGTTCTCTTGTTCACAACATCTTTAACTTTCACCTAAGCTTTTCATCTTTGAAAATAAAAGTCTGTTTGAATGTTAGACATGTTGTGAGGTAAGAATCGTATAAAGATTATTTATATGTCTATGACTTGTGTGATGAGCCAAAGTTGAAAGCCAAAGAGCCATAAAGTCATAACATTGATTGTGACAAGGGGTGGTTTCTTATGAAAGAACTATTTAAGTTGATAGTAATCCTTAATATATTTTTTTAAACATCACGGCCTATATTGTTTAACAGGTCATATGTCAAGCCTAGCTTCTCCTGCCTTCATAGACCATTTTTTGTTTAATTCATCTTCAATTTCCTTAGTAGTAAATAGAAAAATTAATTAATTACATGTGCTAATTGGATTAAAATTAAGCTCAGTCAGATGGGGATGAATTGGGATCGATTTTCTAGCATTAGATATAATAACTTTTGTACCCATAAATTAAAAGTGAGATGAATCTTTATATATTATCTAGTGTTATAAAAGTTAAAGACAAACAACCACATTCCCTCTTCTTATTATGTAACTCCCTTTGACGTTTCCAATTAATGCCCTTTTCCTAATATCAACCTAATATCAAAAGCATGTTGTCGTCATTAGTTACTAAAAAATAAGTCTTTAAAGGAGGCAGATACTCATGACTCCCACCAAAATAATACACTATGGTTTAACATTTTATGGGTTTGGATTTTGTTTCTCTCTTATTCACAAACCACTTTTTCGCTCCACCTATTTTAGTATTAATAAATATATATGAGCACCGAGAGTATCAAAGGATCAAATCTAAGCTAAATATAAAAAGCTCGAAACGAGCCGAGTTTTATCGTGCCCGAGCCGAGCTCGAACTTGAATACAAGCTCATTTAATTATCGAGCCCGAGCCCGAGCTTCACGTATTAAGCTCGAGCCGACTCGCGAGCCTAATCGAGCTTTTTATTTATATATTTTTATTTAATTTATTAAATACATTATATAAATAATATTTATTATATATAAATTAATGATAAAAAACAATTAAATAATATGTATAATGTTATATAGTAAATATATAATTATAAATATATATCAAAATTAAATATAAAAATATTAAAAATAATATTTAAATAAATAAACGAGCCAAGCTCGAACTTGAAAAAGCATTTAAAAATAAAGCTCAAGATGAGCCAAGCTCGAGCTCTCCTAGCTAAATCATCACGAGCAGAGCTCGAGCTCATACAAGCTCATACAAGCTCGGGCTCGTTTGCACCCCTAAAATAGAGTGTTGAACAAAATCCTTTGTCATTAACCATTAAAGTTTGGTAATGAACCTTCAAAAGTTTTGATCAGACATTCTTTCTTTTAATTCGTTCCTTTGTCATTAACCATTAAAGTTTGGTAATGAACCTTCAAAAGTTTTGATCAGACATTCTTTCTTTTAATTCGTTCCTTTGTCATTAACCATTACAGTTTGGTAATGGACTTTCAAAAATTTTGATCAGACAATCTTTCTTTTGTTACAGTTTTGATCAAAAGCATTAGAATTAAAAATCAAAACATGCCACTTAAAAAAGCTTCTTCAAAATTCAACATCATATCATTTCAGTCGGGTAATTCACAATCGTATCAAAGCAGATTACAAAACAACACACACAAAACAGTACAATCAAAACAGCAACGAATTTTGTAAAGGGACTTCTTCACGTACGTGACCTTTTTATTTATAATCAAACTTCATAAAACTTACATGATAAATACAAAATCCATTATCATTTATATACTTATACTAACTAGATAAACTCAAACAAAATTCAAAAGAAAAAACATAATTAAAGATAATTATCCATACTATGACTCTACTAACTTGTTGAGATAAACTTAAACTCTTAAACTTGTTTTAATTTCTTCAACTTTAATCTTTGAACTTCTTCAGATTCTATGATAGAGCTTAATCTTTCATTTTCAATAACCTAGAAGTTTGTATATAATCAAATGAAAGTTTTTTAAAATAAATATCAAATAACTCATTCACATTTCAACTCGGGTTATATAAAAAATTTATCGTTTGATTTCATCGATCAGGGTATATTAGGCATAATGTATTAACCGGATTATATTTGTTAATGGAGTCAACTTGATAATCGTTTATAATATGTTTTTATATAAATAAATCAATATGATAGAAATCAAAAGTGACGACAAACTTTTGTATTTCAGCAGTGATGTTACATCGATGGTAATGTTTCATTGTCCATGTTAGAGTTGAAACGTAAACTAATAGATTATTAAGCTATATTAATTTTTTTTTAAATGAAATCCCACGCAAGTACTTTAATAAATTTTCACACATATATATTTTGCTTAATTTAGAAAAGTCAAATATATGATCTAAGGCCAGCTTTTCAATGCATATGATATATGAATTTAAAATTAGAACATGAAGTAACCATGCTAAAACTCCTATTAACATCGTGTTGACATTTTAAATTTGACTTTATAAACTCCTAATGCTTCTAATTTCATCCAAATTGTTTTGTTGTATTCAACCTTTTACGAATTTTGAAAGCATAGCCACACGGTTGAGCCAGTTGAACTTTTCCTTTAATAAATATAATTGTGACGACAAAAAGAAGATAATAACGCCTGAAAATCAAAATCTGTCATCTTCTTTTCTAAGATGATACATGTAGAGTAGGTCCATTGTTGAAGGTTGAATACTTGAATGTCAACAAATTTCTTTATAATTTGTTTTATATATTTATTCGTTATTATATGAACATGTACTTAGACCCTATGATCGTAATTTGTGAATCATAATTTATAGATTCAAAGTTGTTTTAATATAGTAAATAAGAATAATAGTAGTAATAATAATTATAAAATATGTCACATAAATAAGAGTAGGGACTATTTATGAAGCCATTTACTTTTCTTTACCGGTAAAATGGTAAATACAAAATAATACTTTTAGTTTAGTAAAAAGAAAGAATAATAATATAAATAAAATAATAATAATAATAATAATAATAATAATAATAATAATAATAAAATAAATATAATAATAATAATATAATCTGAAAAGGTTAACTATTAATTAAGATTTTACTGTATTTTATATTACCTTAACGGAGGTTTGAATCTCACAAATTAAATAAGAAACAGCTTAATTATTGAATAACGTTAGACTAAATTGCCTTTTTGACTGTGGAGGTGATATACATATATTCTTTAACTAACAACTTTTTTCTATCTATGTTACAATTTTCATCTAATCTTATACTTATAACTTTAGGCTAATCCACATGTGAAATATCATTACAAATATATATTATTATAATAACTAATAACAATAACAAATTTAAATAGAGATTGCACCTGTAAAAGAAGGATAAAAAAACTAATAGGTCCAATACAATAGCAAACACATTAAATATATTGGTGTATTATTCTTTCTAATATGTGGTATGTGTTTTTGTTTAATTTTTGCATGATAAATGAGTTGTTGGGCCAAATTGGATTAGCAAATGGAGGTGCTGTTGGGCTTGCTGTTGGAATAGTGATTGTAGCTGAGTTTTTGGGCTTCTACCTAATGGGCCTATACCTTGATGTGTTTAGTTGATGACTTGATGGCCTTGCATTAAAAGTTACATTTTTCAAGATTAGTCATATATCTTTGAAGACACATGTTTTGTTCTTATTTGGGATCTTTATTTATTTGGTCATTCTCATCTTGAGTAGCAGCCCTTTGTTATTCTTTTTTCATCTCAAACTCTTATTCTTCATCTAGCGTTTATTTTTACAATGACGCTTCCAGACTTCAACTGAGTCTTGTTTGTTTTTGTTAATTTCTCTAGACTGTTAAAACTTTTGATTGGTCTTGTTTAGTTTTTTGGGGTGTAAACAACTTTGTTTTGGGTGAATAAAAGTTTAGAATCATCATTTTGACATTTAGTTATTAGAATAAGAAAATATGAGTTAAACAAAATATGAAAATATATATTTCGGTATGGATTTGCAATTAAAAAAACTTATGTCAATAAAATATAAAGTCTAAATTATTAAATGAATTAGTAACGAAATTTCAAATAAAAGTTAGATATAAAGACCCTTAAAAGCCGGTCCATCAGTTTTAAAGAAGCATAACATCCGGTTCCCGATTGATCAACTTATGAAAATTTGTAATAAGATTAACAAAAAGAAAAATTAAATTAACATGAGATTATAATAACCAAACTAGTTACTTTTATTATGTAAATCTCAAATTTAGTGGGATATAAGATACAAATCACCAAAATCAAATTGTTGGGTTTCCACCATTAGGGAAAAAGAAAATAATGGGAAAAGTGGTAAGCATTGTTTAGAGTCCAACCGAAACGTATGTGTAAATCTATGTGGTTGGTGTAATTTGACCCTGATTTTTTACTCCAGGATATCATTATTAAACGAGTAATATGTTTGTATTAGCTGCTGATTATTTATATGGAAAGGTTTTTTATTTATTTAACAAAATAAGCGAATGTAGTCTCAAGATTCGTATTATGTATAAAGGGGACACAGAGTGAGAGTCGGTAAAACCACACCTCGAGTCGGTAAGATTTCTTACCGACCGGTAACACCAAACCCGTTATTTTAACCAAGTAGTTAACGAATCATGAGATTTTGGAGGGAAAAAAATGAAAGAATATTGAAATCTGGTCCGACCACCACTTCAAATCATAACGGCCGGTTCAAATGGGAGGAACTCAAATATACTCAACCGGATCGGTCATATAGCTCGTTCCTGACCGGGTGGTCTAGTCTGATTTTGAAACCACAGCTTGGCCCTGGAGAAGACCATCACGAATCTGAGTAGCCACATCACGAACAGCACCAGGTCCATGAGGGATGAACACAGCAGATGATTTGGATGCAGCACCGATTTCCTTCATGGTGTCAAAATACTGAGTCACCAGAACCATGTCCATCACATCTTTAGCCGTGGTTCCAGGCACATTGACCGCAAAACCCAACACACTATCTCTTAACCCGTCCACGATGGCTTGTCTTTGGCGAGCAACACCCAAACCAGACAGGTACTTAGACTCGGCCTCACCCTCGGCTTTCTTAATTTGGAGAATTTTTTCAGCCTCCGCTTTTTCAGCAGCTGCCATCCTCAGCCTTGCAGCTGTAAAATGAATGGGCCAGACAGGTTGGGTTCATCCAAATATTAGATTCTTTATGAACTATAGTGTGCAAAATCATGATAATTAAGAGTGTTAAATGGGTTGCGTTCACGGGTTGGCTGGCCAAACCCGACACGAACCCAATCACGACAACAACTCGAAAATCATGTTAGATACATGGCCCTTAATACAACACGAGTTTTCACAGGTTGACACGAAGATTCCCTGTTTAAAGCGAAATTTTGTTTTCTTTATTTTCATGTTATTATTCTAAAATTACAAAATTTACAACATAGGATATAAATCTATTATATGATATAATTATGTTAAAGTTATATAGCATAATGCTCATTAATCATTTATCTTTTAACTTTTGACATAAAATACCCGATTAGTTATGGGCCAAACAAGCCAACCCAAGGGAACCCGCCAGGTCAACCCAAACATGGCTAGTTGAGTTCAACCCTAGACCGACCCGACCCGTTTAGACTAAACCCCAAACCCACCCGTGAATTTTTTGTTATTTTCTTGTCGTGTTTCGCACCCCTGGTAAAATAAGCATTAAAAAAGTTGTATTATTTCAATAAATAATTAGTAAATATGATTTAGGAGGTTTTATGTATTGAAAATATATATTTTACCTGCATTGATCTCATTCATTGCTTTCTTCACTCGCTCATCTGGTTCTATATCAGTGATCAAAGTTTGAACAATCTCATAACCATATGCAGACATTGCCTATAACCAAAAGCAAAGAGAATTGAATCAAAATTAGATCAAGATTTCACTTTTCGTATTCATAATATGACTCTTGATTGATATATTTATGTTACCTTTTCAAGTTCTTTTTCAACAGCCTTAGCAAGTTCATTCTTTTGCACAAAAGCATCATCAAGATTAAGCTTTGGAACACTAGCTCTTATAACTAGAAGTGAATAACAACTTTTTATGTTAAGGTAAGAACAAATAAAAATGAAAAATGAAGAAAGGCTTATTTATAGTTTCTTGAATGTTTTTACCGTCAAAAAATAGACCTGGAATTGGCTCGTTGTGTTGCTGAGTCTGTAGAACGCGTCATCCGCTTTATCAGCCAGAGCACGATACTGTACCGAAGCCATAACACTAACAAAAACGTTGTCCTGGAAACAACAGATTTGTATTATTAGAAGAACAAACACATATATGTCTCATTGAACAGGGTTAAGACATGCATTTGAATTGAACTTTCATTTATGGATAACAAATTTTCAAATAGACTAATGTCTACATGTATTACATGCTACATACAGCAACATACTGAAAAAATTGGTTTATTAATGTTAAACAAGACATAAAGCAATAAAATTTGAGAACTTTGCATTACAATAAGAAAAATGTTATAGATCACGCTGACAAAACACTTTTCTTTTCTATAGATGCACCATTTGCGCTAGGTAGCAAACAAATAATCCTCCCAACATATAGAAAAAGTTTGTTCGTTCACCTCTTGTTAATCAATAAATGATTCATTCAAACTTACTCATTCACATATCAATTTACTAAATGGTTCAACCGCTTCACATGAGTCTTCATAGTTCAGTTTGTTGTTTTGGGCTTCATACACGTATGCATAAAAAACAAGACGTTGAATTTCAAGATTACTCTTTATTCGCGTAGTTATATAGTAATCGACATTCGATAATCACTTCAAAGGCTACAGGAAACATAAACTAACATGAACAAACAGATTCAATCATCAAACTAATAGCAATGTCAACATATGATCTGAAGGTAACGAAAAAGACCTTTGTTTTTGTCTCACACTTCACATTTATTTGCTGAACTCTAAGCGAGAGACTTCCAACAATCCGTCTCCCGAACATCCACGGCACACAGTAACAACCTGGCTCGAGAACATCATCAAACTTTCCGAAATTCTCCTTGATACCAACAGTTGATTGAGCTACTTGAGCCCAACAGCATAGGTTCCCCATGATACTACACTGAAACCAATTCAAGAAGACTCGTAAAGACTTAAAGTGTCGTAAACAGTGTCTTACCTCACAGAGACATTTCCCCAAACAGGTGGGGTGCATTAGGTTCACAACAACAAAACATGATTCCAACCATTATCAGAGTCCAAATGAAATGATGGAAGGCTAATCTATGTGATTAGAGTATGAAATTGAACATATACTGACACATCCTCAAACACATAAATTCAAACAAAGCGTGTGTAATCAAAAGTAAGAATCTTGAACATGCATATGCAATAGCATATATCATCCACGATAAGATCAATCAAATGGGTATTTCATTTCAAACGCATAAATCGCACTGATAACCCACATGTTAAAACTCCCAATCTAACAAATAGAAGCCCATAACATTATAATCTCAGTTAAATGATCACAAAATAATCAACGAAATCAAAATTAAGAATTGAAGATCACAAGGAGAGAGTAAGATGGTTTACCGAACGAGAGATTGTTGCAGAATCTTTCTGAAGGAAGGAGAATGATGGGATTTCACTGGCTAAAGTGGAAGACGATACTTTGGGGCAAAGTGATTGTTAAAGTGGAGCATTCGCCATTGTAGAGTTCATCAAAACGACTATATATACAGTATATGATTAGTGTCAAAAGCCTTAAAACTTGGGGAAGCTGACACGTATATAGTGTTGGGAAAACATTTTTTGAAGGTTTCCCTAAAAATTTTACTTTTAAAATATTACTTTTAAAATGTTTATTTTAACTTAAAAAGATTATTTAACTTAAAAAGTTTTTAAGTGTGTGTCGGGAAAATTCTCAAAATGTTTATTTTAACTTAAAAAGTTTTTAAATGTCCCCTCAAAAATTTTACTTATAAAATATCCCTTCAAGAAAGATGACATCTTTTTGACAGGACGCGGTCGTCTCGCTATTCAAAATCATACACATGTTCTGTGTAGACGTCCGCCGGCATTTTGGAGGTGTCCGCTACCATAACAGATACGTGTATGATTTTGAGAGGTCCGTTATACAAGCCTCCGCCCCTTGACTAAGTAGACGTCGGCATCTCGTCTGAAGGGAACATTTTAAGAAGAAATTGTTAGAGAGACATTTTGAAGGAAATAAAAGAGATAAAGAAAACATTTTGGGAACTTCCACCTATATTTTTGCCACAATATTGAAAATAATCACCAAGCTTACTCACGTCACATTTTCAAACCATAACTATTTGGTTAGAGGACATATCATTTATAATCAGACTATCCACTAAAAAAATATGATGCAAATAATATAGAGAGAGAGTTGAAAATGAATGTTACACTTACACTTACAAATATTTGTTATATGTAAATAACTTACATCTGTCATAAGTTTTTTACACTAATAGATTTACACGCACATGTATATATATGTGTGTGTGTGTATGTGTGTTTAAACATAACGTTGTATATGTGTAATGATATTATTTTGAAAAAAAATTATGATTTTAATTAATATTTATAAGTTAATACGGTTTATCGTAATAAAGAAAAGTTTAACATTCTTTCTCTTCCTTACATATATGAATCTCAGTGAAAAACAAACTTTTTTGTTATTAAACTTTAAGTCCAAACTAGAAAATAATAGTCACTAAGGATGGTCGGGTTGTCAACCGGCTTTAGCCCCAGGTTGGGGCAGGTAGATCGTGAACACCGTCGTAGGTTCTTCGGCTTCAAGGCTCAAGTTAAAATCGGGTTCACGATCCTATGACAGAAGCACGGAATTAATTGTTCAACAATGGTAATGTCACCGTTAATATATTCGAATGTAAAAGTGCATATTTTCACTAATATATATGTGCCAGTTAAAGTTGATAGTTAGAGTAACATCTATAGGTATTCTACACATCTAGAAGTAGAAATAAAGTTGATAGTTAGAGTAACATTTATGGAAGTTCTACATACCTAGAAGTAGACATAATGTGTAATATTTTGGATTGAGTTCATAGGTGAAAATATGGACAGTTGTTAATAAACTGGACACACACGAGTCGTGTGACCTGACAACTAGCAAATAATGATCATATTTATCGAGTATGCGATGAATTCTTTAACCACCATGGTGGTATTCCTAGTGATCATGAATTTAGCATCCCTAGGGGAGTAAGCTTTGGATACAAATACGTGTGTATGTACATAATAGATAAATAAATTATGATGTTTATACAATTGTAGCGATATTTAATTTAGGCTCACCTCATCTTCAATGCAAGGTTTTGAAATATACTTTATATGAAAATTAACCTACTTTTTGTAGTTTTCTCTATATGTATAATACAATATGTAATAGAAATCATACAATCATTTTAACATTTTACTAAATTGATTGATTTCTATGTTTTGCGCAACTGATTGATTAGCAAACAAAATGGTACAACGATGTTGAGATTTCTATATTTTAAGACGAAAAGTATTTAGATTAAAATGTTGGATTTCCATAGCAAAAGACCACGGATCTTTATTGGTAAAACATATACACAATAGATGAGTAATCTTTAACTACACCAGGGTTTGCGATAGCCAATAAAAATTTCCTTTAGCAGGATTTTCAACATAGGTTTTTTCTTACGGTTTTGGCACTTAAACTACACTGGTAGTGTAGTTGAAGCGAATGCAAATATAACTAATCGTATTAGATATAGGACAAAGGGTGATGGGATTCGATGCTACATTGGGAGTATTCTTTGTTGGCTTTTAAGATCTCATGATGATAAAACATATAATTGATGAGAGATAGTATTTAAATAAGGGTCCCTTTATTTAGACACCCCACAATTTTAAATCAACACCCCTGTGCCCTATACGCCGCGTATGGGTCCATACGCGGCGTATAGGGTACATTCTTGATTTAACGTTTATACCCTATACGCCGCGTATGGTTCCATACGCGGCGTATAGGGTACATTGTTGATTTGACGTTTTATACCCTATACTCGGCGTATAGGACCATACGCAGCGTATAGCGTTTGACATTTTATACCCATACGTGACTTATGACCATACGTGGAGGAGCTATACGTCGCGTATGGCCCCATACGCGACGTATAGCTTATATATTTTTTTTTAATTTTTGAGTTTAATATATATATAATTTTTTTTAATTTTTTGAGTTTTATTTTAATATATACATAATTTAAATTAAAATTATTTAAACAATATAATACTAATACAATAATAAAATTAGAATTAAAATATATAATTCGCATATTACAAATTATGAATTAAAATAAATTTATATAAGCCGGGGTTTCTCGGTTATTCTCTATTATTGCGTTGTATTCCGAGATACGAATCCTATACATAATCTCCCATTCTGCAGCACGTACGCTTCGGTTAAGAATCCAAAGATTACTTAATGTTGGCATCGGATAATCTCCTTCTAGCTTAACGTGGACGAAATGATTATTGTTGACATGAACAATCGACACGACATGATGAGGCATAACAGTTTTCGGATCAGCCCATAATGGGAAAAATGTTTGACAACCATTATTGCTTAGTAAATGAAGAATAACCCCAAACTTTTGAGCAACCACTAATCCGTATACGGCATTATCATCCAATGTATGTATATCTCCTTCTAGCTTAAGTGTATGTATGTATGTATGTGTGTATGTATATCTGTATGTATGTATGTATGTATGTATGTATGTATGTATGTATGTATGATGTATGTATGTATGTATGTATGTAGTATGTATGTATGTATGTATGTATGTATGTATGTATGTCTGTATGTATGTATGTATGTATGTATGTATGTATGTATGTCTGTATGTATGTATGTATGTATGTATGTATGTATGTATGTATGTATGTATGTATGTATGTATGTATGTATGTATGTATGTATGTATGTATGTATGTATGTATGTATGTCTGTATGTCTGTATGTATGTATGTATGTATGTATGTATGTATGTATATGTATGTGTGTGTGTATGTCTGTATGTATGTATGTATGTATGTATGTATGTATGTATGTATGTATGTGTGTCTGTATGTATGTCTGTATGTCTGTATGTATGTATGTGTGTATGTCTGTATGTACGTATGTATGTATGTATGTATGTATGTATGTATGTATGTATGTATGTATGTATGTATGTCAGAGGTGCCCGAGGGGCAGCTAGGCGAGCAGGGTCAAGAAAGAAAAAAGTATGTATGTATGTGTGTCTGTATGTATGTCTGTATGTCTGTATGTATGTATGTGTGTATGTCTGTATGTATGTATGTATGTATGTATGTATGTATATCTATATGTATGTATGTATGTCTGTATGTATGTATGTCTGTATGTAAGTATGTGTGTCTGTATGTATGTATGTATGTATGTATGTATGTATGTATGTATGTATGTATGTATGTATGTATGTATGTATGTATGTATGTATGTATGTATGTATGTATGTATATCTGTATGTATGTATGTATGTCTGTCTGTATGTATGTCTGTATGTATGTATGTCTGTATGTATGTATGTATGTATGTATGTCTGTATGTCTGTATGTATGTATGTATGTATATATTTACAAAGATAAACATAAACTGATAATAAACATAAAAGATAAACATAAACTGATAATATATTTACAAAGTTTTTAAATTACATAACAAAATAAAAATTACAATGCAAAACTACGGGGAGTCAGGGTAATCTCGAGGCGGTGGCAACGGCGGAGGATCAGTACCAGAACGCCGCGCAATCTCTGACTGAACCTGCCACTCCATCAGATCCTCAACGCGATCGAGCCGTCGACTCTGCTGCCGTAAGCTCCTAGACATATCCTGCAACAATGTCTCCACACGTGCAGGCAGCCTCACCTCTCTATAAATATGTCGCGGGAACTGAGGCTGAGGAGGAGGCTGATGTGGTGAGGAGGCGGCTGATCATGTGGCTGCTCGTCGGGTGGTGGCTGATCATGCGGCTGCCCGTGCTGCTGCAGTGGATCGACAATGCCGAGCTGCTGAACTGGTGCCGGCTGCCAGATCTCCCAGGGTCGAAGAGGAATCGTATGCCAACGGAAACTGGCGTATAATACGCATGCCGAATAGCGTACGACGAGCTAATCTCACCGGCTCGATCGGCGGAGACATGTCACCAAGATGCCGAGGAAGATACCTAAAGATCGGGCAATCAACGTGATGTACGCGCCGCCGTACACCGCTCCTCGCTCCTGGCGATGATAATACGACGCAAAATACTCCGCCAAACATCTCGCCAGGTTACACCTGGTCCCGTAATCAAACAGTATAAGTAAAATAAGTCGGGAATGGTACACCACTCCCGACTCTTGCCACGTCCCGTGATGGACGTGGCGATCATGCGATGCAGAAACGGATGAGAGGATCTCGAATGCCGGTGACCCTGCCCTTAGTCCTCTGAAACGGACCTCCGGCAATCTGAGGCCACCACTCTCTCAATGTACCCTCCTCCATCTCAGTATTACCCTCGGTGAACAGAGGGGTAACAGTCTCCGGCTCATAATAAAGCCCCGAGACAACTGCAAACTGCTCAATGGACATCTAATGTGCATGTCCACAAAGCGTAAAAGAAATCTCCGAGCGCTCATCGTCCTCCTCCATCTCATCTGGACGAATATAGGTAAATGTGGATAAAAACTCCACTACCAGCTCACGGTGGGACGGTAAGAACGCGATCTCAAAAAGACGTCTCCACGGCGTATCGTCTCCGATAATAGCAGCAAGACGATCGCGCTCTCCTAACTCAGCCATCACCTCCCAATCTACGGCCTTTTGATGACGATCTTCATACGAATAAATTTTGAGCACTTAGCGTGCTCAATGGAACCGGCCTCAAACTGCAGCCAAGGATGCTCAGCAATATGGTCAACAACGTCAGCCTCAATCTCAGAATCTTCCGACATATCTGCACAAGAAAACAAATGGTCAAAAACAACGTATACGTATATATATATATACACATATACTATATATATGTGTATGTATATGTATATGTATATGTATATGTAATGTATATGTATATGTATATGTATATGTATAGTATGTATATGTATATGTATATGTATATGTATATGTGTATATGTATATGTATATGTATATGTATATGTATATGTATATGTATATGTATATGTATATGTATATGTTAGTATATGTATATGTTATGTATATGTATATGTATATGTATATGTGTATGTATATGTATATGTGTATGTATATGTGTATGTGTATGTGTATGTGTATGTGTATGTGTATGTGTATGTGTATGTGTATGTGTATGTGTATGTGTATGTGTATGTGTATGTGTATGTGTATGGTGTATGTGTATGTGTATGTGTATGTGTATGGGTATGTGTATGTGTATGTGTATGTGTATGTGTATGTGTATGTGTATGTGTATGTGTATGTGTATGTGTTGTGTATGTGTATGTGTTATGTGTATGTGTATGTGTATGTGTATGTGTATGTGTATGTGTATGTGTATGGTATGTGTATGTGTATGTGTATGTGTATGGGTATGTGTATGTGTAGTGTATGTGTATGGTATGTGTATGTGTATGTGTATGTGTATGTGTATGTGTATGTGTATGTGTATGTGTATGTGTATGTGTATGTGTATGTGTATGTGTATGTGTATGTGTATGTGTATGTGTATGTGTATTGTATGTGTATGTGTATGTGTATGTGTATGTGTAGTGTATGTGTATGTGTATGTGTATGTGTATGTGTATGTGTATGTGTATGTGTAGTGTATGTGTATGTGTAGTGTATGTGTATGTGTATGTGTATGTGTATGTGTATGTGTATGTGTATGTGTATGTGTTGGTATGTGTATGTGTATGTGTATGTGTATGTGTATGTGTATGGTATGTGTATGTGTATGTGTATGTGTATGTGTATGTGTATGTGTATGTGTATGTGTATGTGTATGTGTATGTGTGTATGGGTGATGTGTATGTGTATGTGTATGTGTATGTGTATGTGTATGTGTATGTGTATGTGTATGTGTATGTGTATGTGTATGTGTATGTGTATGTGTATGTGTATGTGTATGTGTATGTGTATGTGTATGTGTAGTGTATGTGTATGTGTATGTGTATGTGTATGTGTATGTGTATGTGTATGTGTATGTGTATGTGTATGTGTATGGTTATGTGTATGTGTATGTGTATGATGTGTATGTGTATGTGTATGTGTATGGTATGTGTATGGTGTATGTGTATGTGTATGTGTATGTGTATGTGTATGTGTATGTGTATGTGTATGTGTATGTGTATGTGTATGGGTATGTGTATTGTATGTTGTATGGTATGTGTATGTGTATGTGTATGTGTATGTGGATGTGTATGTGTATGATTAGATATAATAACTTTTGTACCCATAAATTAAAAGTGAGATGAATCTTTATATATTATCTAGTGTTATAAAAGTTAAAGACAAACAACCACATTCCCCTTCTTATTATGTAACTCCCTTTGACGTTTCCAATTAATGCCCTTTTCCTAATATCAACCTAATATCAAAAGCATGTTGTCGTCATTAGTTACTAAAAAATAAGTCTTTAAAGGAGGCAGATACTCATGACTCCCACCAAAATAATACACTATGGTTTAACATTTTATGGGTTTGGATTTTGTTTCTCTCTTATTCACAAACCACTTTTTCGCTCCACCTATTTTAGTATTAATAAATATATTGAGCACCGAGAGTATCAAAGGATCAAATCTAAGCTAAATATAAAAAGCTCGAAACGAGCCGAGTTTTATCGTGCCCGAGCCGAGCTCGAACTTGAATACAAGCTCATTTAATTATCGAGCCCGAGCCCGAGCTTCACGTATTAAGCTCGAGCCGACTCGCGAGCCTAATCGAGCTTTTTATTTATATATTTTATTTAATTTATTAAATACATTATATAAATAATATTTATTATATATAAATTAATGATAAAAAACAATTAAATAATATGGTATAATGTTATATAGTAAATATATAATTATAAATATATATCAAAATTAAATATAAAAATATTAAAAATAATATTTAAATAAATAAACGAGCCAAGCTCGAACTTGAAAAAGCATTTAAAAATAAAGCTCAAGATGAGCCAAGCTCGAGCTCTCCTAGCTAAATCATCACGAGCAGAGCTCGAGCTCATACAAGCTCATACAAGCTCGGGCTCGTTTGCACCCCTAAAATAGAGTGTTGAACAAAATCCTTTGTCATTAACCATTAAAGTTTGGTAATGAACCTTCAAAAGTTTTGATCAGACATTCTTTCTTTTAATTCGTTCCTTTGTCATTAACCATTAAAGTTTGGTAATGAACCTTCAAAAGTTTTGATCAGACATTCTTTCTTTAATTCGTTCCTTTGTCATTAACCATTACAGTTTGGTAATGGACTTTCAAAAATTTTGATCAGACAATCTTTCTTTTGTTACAGTTTTGATCAAAGCATTAGAATTAAAAATCAAAACATGCCACTTAAAAAAGCTTCTTCAAAATTCAACATCATATCATTTCAGTCGGGTAATTCACAATCGTATCAAAGCAGATTACAAAACAACACACACAAAACAGTACAATCAAAACAGCAACGAATTTTGTAAAGGGACTTCTTCACGTACGTGACCTTTTTATTTATAATCAAACTTCATAAAACTTACATGATAAATACAAAATCCATTATCATTTATATACTTATACTAACTAGATAAACTCAAACAAAATTCAAAAGAAAAAACATAATTAAAGATAATTATCCATACTATGACTCTACTAACTTGTTGAGATAAACTTAAACTCTTAAACTTGTTTTAATTTCTTCAACTTTAATCTTTGAACTTCTTCAGATTCTATGATAGAGCTTAATCTTTCATTTTCAATAACCTAGAAGTTTGTATATAATCAAATGAAAGTTTTTTAAAAAATATCAAATAACTCATTCACATTTCAACTCGGGTTATATAAAAAATTTATCGTTTGATTTCATCGATCAGGGTATATTAGGCATAATGTATTAACCGGATTATATTTGTTAATGGAGTCAACTTGATAATCGTTTATAATATGTTTTTATATAAATAAATCAATATGATAGAAATCAAAAGTGACGACAAACTTTTGTATTTCAGCAGTGATGTTACATCGATGGTAATGTTTCATTGTCCATGTTAGAGTTGAAACGTAAACTAATAGATTATTAAGCTATATTAATTTTTTTTAAATGAAATCCCACGCAAGTACTTTAATAAATTTTCACACATATATATTTTGCTTAATTTAGAAAAGTCAAATATATGATCTAAGGCCAGCTTTTCAATGAACATAAGTAACCATGCTAAAACTCCTATTAAACATCGTGTTGACATTTTAAATTTGACTTTATAAACTCCTAATGCTTCTAATTTCATCCAAATGTTTGTTGTATTCAACCTTTTACGAATTTTGAAAGCATAGCCACACGGTTGAGCCAGTTGAACTTTTCCTTAATAAATATAATTGTGACGACAAAAAGAAGATAATAACGCCTGAAAATCAAAATCTGTCATCTTCTTTTCTAAGATGATACATGTAGAGTAGGTCCATTGTTGAAGGTTGAATACTTGAATGTCAACAAATTTCTTATAATTTGTTTTATATATTTATTCGTTATTATATGAACATGGTACTTAGACCCTATGATCGTAATTTGTGAATCATAATTTATAGATTCAAAGTTGTTTAATATAGTAAATAAGAATAATAGTAGTAATAATAATTATAAAATATGTCACATAAATAAGAGTAGGGACTATTTATGAAGCCATTTACTTTTCTTTACCGGTAAAATGGTAAATACAAAATAATACTTTAGTTTAGTAAAAAGAAAGAATAATAATATAAATAAAATAATAATAATAATAATAATAATAATAATAATAATAATAAAATAAATATAATAATAATATAATCTGAAAAGGTTAACTATTAATTAAGATTTTACTGTTTTTATATTACCTTAACGGAGGTTTGAATCTCACAAATTAAATAAGAAACAGCTTAATTATTGAATAACGTTAGACTAAATTGCCTTTTTGACTGTGGAGGTGATATACATATATTCTTTAACTAACAACTTTTTTCTATCTATGTTACAATTTTCATCTAATCTATACTTATAACTTTAGGCTAATCCACATGTGAAATATCATTACAAATATATATATTATAATAACTAATAACAATAACAAATTTAAATAGAGATTGCACCTGTAAAAGAAGGATAAAAAAACTAATAGGTCCAATACAATAGCAAACACATTAAATATATGGTGTATTATTCTTTCTAATATGTGGTATGTGTTTTTGTTTAATTTTTGCATGATAAATGAGTTGTTGGGCCAAATTGGATTAGCAAATGGAGGTGCTGTTGGGCTTGCTGTTTGGAATAGTGATTGTAGCTGAGTTTTTGGGCTTCTACCTAATGGGCCTATACCTTGATGTGTTTAGTTGATGACTTGATGGCCTTGCATTAAAAGTTACATTTTTCAAGATTAGTCATATATCTTTGAAGACACATGTTTTTGTTCTTATTTGGGATCTTTATTTATTTGGTCATTCTCATCTTGAGTAGCAGCCCTTTGTTATTCTTTTTTCATCTCAAACTCTTATTCTTCATCTAGCGTTTATTTTTACAATGACGCTTCCAGACTTCAACTGAGTCTTGTTTGTTTTTGTTAATTTCTCTAGACTGTTAAAACTTTTGATTGGTCTTGTTTAGTTTTTTGGGGTGTAAACAACTTTGTTTTGGGTGAATAAAAGTTTAGAATCATCATTTTGACATTTAGTTATTAGAATAAGAAAATATGAGTTAAACAAAATATGAAAATATATATTTCGGTATGGATTTGCAATTAAAAAAACTTATGTCAATAAAATATAAAGTCTAAATTATTAAATGAATTAGTAACGAAATTTCAAATAAAAGTTAGATATAAAGACCCTTAAAAGCCGGTCCATCAGTTTTAAAGAAGCATAACATCCGGTTCCCGATTGATCAACTTATGAAAATTTTGTAATAGATTAACAAAAAGAAAAATTAAATTAACATGAGATTATAATAACCAAACTAGTTACTTTTATTATGTAAATCTCAAATTTAGTGGGATATAAGATACAAATCACCAAAATCAAATTGTTGGGTTTCCACCATTAGGGAAAAAGAAAATAATGGGAAAAGTGGTAAGCATTGTTTAGAGTCCAACCGAAACGTATGTGTAAATCTATGTGGTTGGTGTAATTTGACCCTGATTTTTTACTCCAGGATATCATTATTAAACGAGTAATATGTTTGTATTAGCTGCTGATTATTTATATGGAAAGGTTTTTTATTTATTTAACAAAATAAGCGAATGTAGTCTCAAGATTCGTATTATGTATAAAGGGGACACAGAGTGAGAGTCGGTAAAACCACACCTCGAGTCGGTAAGATTTCTTACCGACCGGTAACACCAAACCCGTTATTTTAACCAAGTAGTTAACGAATCATGAGATTTTGGAGGGAAAAAAAAAGAATATTGAAATCTGGTCCGACCACCACTTCAAATCATAACGGCCGGTTCAAATGGGAGGAACTCAAATATACTCAACCGGATCGGTCATATAGCTCGTTCCTGACCGGGTGGTCTAGTCTGATTTTGAAACCACAGCTTGGCCCTGGAGAAGACCATCACGAATCTGAGTAGCCACATCACGAACAGCACCAGGTCCATGAGGGATGAACACAGCAGATGATTTGGATGCAGCACCGATTTCCTTCATGGTGTCAAAATACTGAGTCACCAGAACCATGTCCATCACATCTTTAGCCGTGGTTCCAGGCACATTGACCGCAAAACCCAACACACTATCTCTTAACCCGTCCACGATGGCTTGTCTTTGGCGAGCAACACCCAAACCAGACAGGTACTTAGACTCGGCCTCACCCTCGGCTTTCTTAATTGGAGAATTTTTTCAGCCTCCGCTTTTTCAGCAGCTGCCATCCTCAGCCTTGCAGCTGTAAAATGAATGGGCCAGACAGGTTGGGTTCATCCAAATATTAGATTCTTTATGAACTATAGTGTGCAAAATCATGATAATTAAGAGTGTTAAATGGGTTGCGTTCACGGGTTGGCTGGCCAAACCCGACACGAACCCAATCACGACAACAACTCGAAAATCATGTTAGATACATGGCCCTTAATACAACACGAGTTTTCACAGGTTGACACGAAGATTCCCTGTTTAAAGCGAAATTTTGTTTTCTTTATTTTCATGTTATTATTCTAAAATTACAAAATTTACAACATAGGATATAAATCTATTATATGATATAATTATGTTAAAGTTATATAGCATAATGCTCATTAATCATTTATCTTTTAACTTTTGACATAAAATACCCGATTAGTTATGGGCCAAACAAGCCAACCCAAGGGAACCCGCCAGGTCAACCCAAACATGGCTAGTTGAGTTCAACCCTAGACCGACCCGACCCGTTTAGACTAAACCCCAAACCCACCCGTGAATTTTTTGTTATTTTCTTGTCGTGTTTCGCACCCCTGGTAAAATAAGCATTAAAAAGTTGTATTATTTCAATAAATAATTAGTAAATATGATTTAGGAGGTTTTATGTATTGAAAATATATATTTACCTGCATTGATCTCATTCATTGCTTTCTTCACTCGCTCATCTGGTTCTATATCAGTGATCAAAGTTTGAACAATCTCATAACCATATGCAGACATTGCCTATAACCAAAAGCAAAGAGAATTGAATCAAAATTAGATCAAGATTTCACTTTTCGTATTCATAATATGACTCTTGATTGATATATTTATGTTACCTTTTCAAGTTCTTTTTCAACAGCCTTAGCAAGTTCATTCTTTGCACAAAAGCATCATCAAGATTAAGCTTTGGAACACTAGCTCTTATAACTAGAAGTGAATAACAACTTTTTATGTTAAGGTAAGAACAAATAAAAATGAAAAATGAAGAAAGGCTTATTTATAGTTTCTTGAATGTTTTTACCGTCAAAAACATAGACCTGGAATGGCTCGTTGTGTTGCTGAGTCTGTAGAACGCGTCATCCGCTTTATCAGCCAGAGCACGATACTGTACCGAAGCCATAACACTAACAAAAACGTTGTCCTGGAAACAACAGATTTGTATTATTAGAAGAACAAACACATATATGTCTCATTGAACAGGGTTAAGACATGCATTTGAATTGAACTTTCATTTATGGATAACAAATTTTCAAATAGACTAATGTCTACATGTATTACATGCTACATACAGCAACATACTGAAAAATTGGTTTATTAATGTTAAACAAGACATAAAGCAATAAAATTTGAGAACTTTGCATTACAATAAGAAAAATGTTATAGATCACGCTGACAAAACACTTTTCTTTTCTATAGATGCACCATTTGCGCTAGGTAGCAAACAAATAATCCTCCCAACATATAGAAAAAGTTTGTTCGTTCACCTCTTGTTAATCAATAAATGATTCATTCAAACTTACTCATTCACATATCAATTTACTAAATGGTTCAACCGCTTCACATGAGTCTTCATAGTTCAGTTTGTTGTTTTGGGCTTCATACACGTATGCATAAAAAACAAGACGTTGAATTTCAAGATTACTCTTTATTCGCGTAGTTATATAGTAATCGACATTCGATAATCACTTCAAAGGCTACAGGAAACATAAACTAACATGAACAAACAGATTCAATCATCAAACTAATAGCAATGTCAACATATGATCTGAAGGTAACGAAAAAGACCTTTGTTTTTGTCTCACACTTCACATTTATTTGCTGAACTCTAAGCGAGAGACTTCCAACAATCCGTCTCCCGAACATCCACGGCACACAGTAACAACCTGGCTCGAGAACATCATCAAACTTTCCGAAATTCTCCTTGATACCAACAGTTGATTGAGCTACTTGAGCCCAACAGCATAGGTTCCCCATGATACTACACTGAAACCAATTCAAGAAGACTCGTAAAGACTTAAAGTGTCGTAAACAGTGTCTTACCTCACAGAGACATTTCCCCAAACAGGTGGGGTGCATTAGGTTCACAACAACAAAACATGATTCCAACCATTATCAGAGTCCAAATTGAAATGATGGAAGGCTAATCTATGTGATTAGAGTATGAAATTGAACATATACTGACACATCCTCAAACACATAAATTCAAACAAAGCGTGTGTAATCAAAAGTAAGAATCTTGAACATGCATATGCAATAGCATATATCATCCACGATAAGATCAATCAAATGGGTATTTCATTTCAAACGCATAAATCGCACTGATAACCCACATGTTAAAACTCCCAATCTAACAAATAGAAGCCCATAACATTATAATCTCAGTTAAATGATCACAAAATAATCAACGAAATCAAAATTAAGAATTGAAGATCACAAGGAGAGAGTAAGATGGTTTACCGAACGAGAGATTGTTGCAGAATCTTTCTGAAGGAAGGAGAATGATGGGATTTCACTGGCTAAAGTGGAAGACGATACTTTGGGGCAAAGTGATTGTTAAAGTGGAGCATTCGCCATTGTAGAGTTCATCAAAACGACTATATATACAGTATATGATTAGTGTCAAAAGCCTTAAAACTTGGGGAAGCTGACACGTATATAGTGTTGGGAAAACATTTTTTGAAGGTTTCCCTAAAAATTTTACTTTTAAAATATTACTTTTAAAATGTTTATTTTAACTTAAAAAGATTATTTAACTTAAAAAGTTTTTAAGTGTGTGTCGGGAAAATTCTCAAAATGTTTATTTTAACTTAAAAAGTTTTTAAATGTCCCCTCAAAAATTTTACTTATAAAATATCCCTTCAAGAAAGATGACATCTTTTTGACAGGACGCGGTCGTCTCGCTATTCAAAATCATACACATGTTCTGTGTAGACGTCCGCCGGCATTTTGGAGGTGTCCGCTACCATAACAGATACGTGTATGATTTTGAGAGGTCCGTTATACAAGCCTCCGCCCCTTGACTAAGTAGACGTCGGCATCTCGTCTGAAGGGAACATTTTAAGAAGAAATTGTTAGAGAGACATTTTGAAGGAAATAAAAGAGATAAAGAAAACATTTTGGGAACTTCCACCTATATTTTTTGCCACAATATTGAAAATAATCACCAAGCTTACTCACGTCACATTTTCAAACCATAACTATTTGGTTAGAGGACATATCATTTATAATCAGACTATCCACTAAAAAAATATGATGCAAATAATATAGAGAGAGAGTTGAAAATGAATGTTACACTTACACTTACAAATATTTGTTATATGTAAATAACTTACATCTGTCATAAGTTTTTTACACTAATAGATTTACACGCACATGTATATATGTGTGTGTGTGTATGTGTGTTAAACATACGTTGTATATGTGTAATGAATTATTTTGAAAAAAATTATGATTTTAATTAATATTTTAAGTTAATACGGTTTATCGTAATAAAGAAAAGTTTAACATTCTTTCTCTTCCTTACATATATGAATCTCAGTGAAAAACAAACTTTTTTGTTATTAAACTTTAAGTCCAAACTAGAAAATAATAGTCACTAAGGATGGTCGGGTTGTCAACCGGCTTTAGCCCCAGGTTGGGGCAGGTAGATCGTGAACACCGTCGTAGGTTCTTCGGCTTCAAGGCTCAAGTTAAAATCGGGTTCACGATCCTATGACAGAAGCACGGAATTAATTGTTCAACAATGGTAATGTCACCGTAATATATTCGAATGTAAAAGTGCATATTTTCACTAATATATATGTGCCAGTTAAAGTTGATAGTTAGAGTAACATCTATAGGTATTCTACACATCTAGAAGTAGAAATAAAGTGATAGTTAGAGTAACATTTATGGAAGTTCTACATACCTAGAAGTAGACATAATGTGTAATATTTGGATTGAGTTCATAGGTGAAAATATTATGGACAGTTGTTAATAAACTGGACACACACGAGTCGTGTGACCTGACAACTAGCAAATAATGATCATATTTATCGAGTATGCGATGAATTCTTTAACCACCATGGTGGTATTCCTAGTGATCATGAATTTAGCATCCCTAGGGGAGTAAGCTTTGGATACAAATACGTGTGTATGTACATAATAGATAAATAAATTATGATGTTTATACAATTGTAGCGATATTTAATTTAGGCTCACCTCATCTTCAATGCAAGGTTTTGAAATATACTTTATATGAAAATTAACCTACTTTTTGTAGTTTTCTCTATATGTATAATACAATATGTAAATAGAAATCATACAATCATTTTAACATTTTACTAAATTGATTGATTTCTATGTTTTGCGCAACTGATTGATTAGCAAACAAAATGGTACAACGATGTTGAGATTTCTATATTTTAAGACGAAAAGTATTTAGATTAAAATGTTGGATTTCCATAGCAAAAGACCACGGATCTTTATTGGTAAAACATATACACAATAGATGAGTAATCTTTAACTACACCAGGGTTTGCGATAGCCAATAAAAATTTCCTTTAGCAGGATTTTCAACATAGGTTTTTTCTTACGGTTTTGGCACTTAAACTACACTGGTAGTGTAGTTGAAGCGAATGCAAATATAACTAATCGTATTAGATATAGGACAAAGGGTGATGGGATTCGATGCTACATTTGGGAGTATTCTTTGTTGGCTTTTAAGATCTCATGATGATAAAACATATAATTGATGAGAGATAGTATTTAAATAAGGGTCCCTTTATTTAGACACCCCACAATTTTAAATCAACACCCTGTGCCCTATACGCCGCGTATGGGTCCATACGCGGCGTATAGGGTACATTCTTGATTTAACGTTTTATACCCTATACGCCGCGTATGGTTCCATACGCGGCGTATAGGGTACATTGTTGATTTGACGTTTTATACCCTATACTCGGCGTATAGGACCATACGCAGCGTATAGCGTTTGACATTTATACCCATACGTGACTTATGACCCATACGTGGAGGAGCTATACGTCGCGTATGGCCCCATACGCGACGTATAGCTTATATATTTTTTTTAATTTTTGAGTTTTAATATATATATAATTTTTTTTAATTTTTTGAGTTTTTATTTTAATATATACATATTTAAATTAAAATTATTTAAACAATATAATACTAATACAATAATAAAATTAGAATTAAAATATATAATTCGCATATTACAAATTATGAATTAAAATAAATTTATATAAGCCGGGGTTTCTCGGTTATTCTCTATTATTGCGTTGTATTCCGAGATACGAATCCTATACATAATCTCCCATTCTGCAGCACGTACGCTTCGGTTAAGAATCCAAAGATTACTTAATGTTGGCATCGGATAATCTCCTTCTAGCTTAACGTGGACGAAATGATTATTGTTGACATGAACAATCGACACGACATGATGAGGCATAACAGTTTTCGGATCAGCCCATAATGGGAAAAATGTTTGACAACCATTATTGCTTAGTAAATGAAGAATAACCCCAAACTTTTGAGCAACCACTAATCCCGTATACGGCATTATCATCCAATGTATGTATATCTCCTTCTAGCTTAACGTGTATGTATGTATGTATGTGTGTATGTATATCTGTATGTATGTATGTATGTATGTATGTATGTATGTATGTATGTATGTATGTATGTATGTATGTATGTATGTATGTATGTATGTATGTAGTATGTATGTATGTATGTATGTCTGTATGTCTGTATGTATGTAGTATGTATGTATGTATGTATGTCTGTATGTATGTATGTATGTATGTATGTATGTATGTATGTATGTATGTATGTATGTATGTATGTATGTATGTATGTATGTATGTATGTATGTATGTATGTATGTATGTATGTCTGTATGTATGTATGTATGTATGTATGTATGTATGTATGTATTGTATGTATGTGTGTGTGTATGTCTGTATGTATGTATGTATGTATGTATGTATGTATGTATGTATGTATGTATGTGTGTCTGTATGTATGTCTGTATGTCTGTATGTATGTATGTGTGTATGTCTGTATGTACGTATGTATGTATGTATGTATGTATGTATGTATGTATGTATGTATGTATGTATGTATGTCAGAGGTGCCCGAGGGGCAGCTAGGCGAGCAGGGTCAAGAAAGAAAAAAGTATGTATGTATGTGTGTCTGTATGTATGTCTGTATGTCTGTATGTATGTATGTGTGTATGTCTGTATGTATGTATGTATGTATGTATGTATGTATATCTATATGTATGTATGTATGTCTGTATGTATGTATGTCTGTATGTAAGTATGTGTGTCTGTATGTATGTATGTATGTATGTATGTATGTATGTATGTATGTATGTATGTATGTATGTATGTATGTATGTATGTATGTATGTATGTATGTATGTATATCTGTATGTATGTATGTATGTCTGTCTGTATGTATGTCTGTATGTATGTATGTCTGTATGTATGTATGTATGTATGTATGTCTGTATGTCTGTATGTATGTATGTATGTATATATTTACAAAGATAAACATAAACTGATAATAAACATAAAAGATAAACATAAACTGATAATATATTTACAAAGTTTTTAAATTACATAACAAAATAAAAATTACAATGCAAAACTACGGGGAGTCAGGGTAATCTCGAGGCGGTGGCAACGGCGGAGGATCAGTACCAGAACGCCGCGCAATCTCTGACTGAACCTGCCACTCCATCAGATCCTCAACGCGATCGAGCCGTCGACTCTGCTGCCGTAAGCTCCTAGACATATCCTGCAACAATGTCTCCACACGTGCAGGCAGCCTCACCTCTCTATAAATATGTCGCGGGAACTGAGGCTGAGGAGGAGGCTGATGTGGCTGAGGAGGCGGTGATCATGTGGCTGCTCGTCGGGTGGTGGCTGATCATGCGGCTGCCCGTGCTGCTGCAGTGGATCGACAATGCCGAGCTGCTGAACTGGTGCCGGCTGCCAGATCTCCCCGGGTCGAAGAGAGAATCGTATGCCAACCGGAAACTGGCGTATAATACGCATGCCGAATAGCGTACGACGAGCTAATCTCACCGGCTCGATCGGCGGAGACATGTCACCAAGATGCCGAGGAAGATAACCTAAAGATCGGGCAATCAACGTGATGTACGCGCCGCCGTACACCGCTCCTCGCTCCTGGCGATGATAATACGACGCAAAATACTCCGCCAAACATCTCGCCAGGTTACACCTGGTCCCGTAATCAAACAGTATAAGTAAAATAAGTCGGGAATGGTACACCACTCCCGACTCTTGCCACGTCCCGTGATGGACGTGGCGATCATGCGATGCAGATAACGGATGAGAGGATCTCGAATGCGTGACCCTGCCCTTAGTCCTCTGAAACGGACCTCCGGCAATCTGAGGCCACCACTCTCTCAATGTACCCTCCTCCATCTCAGTATTACCCTCGGTGAACAGAGGGGTAACAGTCTCCGGCTCATAATAAAGCCCCGAGACAACTGCAAACTGCTCAATGGACATCTAATGTGCATGTCCACAAAGCGTAAAAGAAATCTCCGAGCGCTCATCGTCCTCCTCCATCTCATCTGGACGAATATAGGTAAATGTGGATAAAAACTCCACTACCAGCTCACGGTGGGACGGTAAGAACGCGATCTCAAAAAGACGTCTCCACGGCGTATCGTCTCCGATAATAGCAGCAAGACGATCGCGCTCTCCTAACTCAGCCATCACCTCCCAATCTACGGCCTTTTGATGACCGATCTTCATACGAATAAATTTTGAGCACTTAGCGTGCTCAATGGAACCGGCCTCAAACTGCAGCCAAGGATGCTCAGCAATATGGTCAACAACGTCAGCCTCAATCTCAGAATCTTCCGACATATCTGCACAAGAAAACAAATTGGTCAAAAACAACGTATACGTATATATATATACACATATACATATATATATGTATATGTATATGTATATGTATATGTATATGTATATGTATATGTATATGTATATGTATATGTATATGTATATGTATGTATGTTATGTATATGTATATGTATTGTATATGTATATGTATATGTATATGTATATGTATATGTATATGTATATGTATGTATATGTATATGTATATGTATATGTAATGTATATGTATATGTATATGTATATGTATATGTGTATGTATGTGTATGTGTATGTGTATGTGTATGTGTATGTGTATGTGTATGTGTATGTGTATGTGTATGTGTATGTGTATGTGTATGTGTATGTGTATGTGTATGTGTATGTGTATGTGTATGTGTATGTGTATGTGTATGTGTATGTGTATGTGTATGTGTATGTGTATGTGTATGTGTATGTGTATGTGTATGTGTATGTGTATGTGTATGTGTATGTGTAGTGTATGTGTATGTGTATGTGTATGTGTATGTGTATGTGTATGTGTATGTGTATGTGTATGTGTATGTGTATGTGTATGTGTATGATGTGTATGTGTATGTGTATGTGTATGTGTATGTGTATTGTATGTGTATGTGTATGTGTATGTGTATGTGTATGTGTATGTGTATGTGTATGTGTATGTGTATGTGTATGTGTATGTGTATGTGTATGTGTATGTGTATGTGTATGTGTATGTGTATGTTATGTGTATGTGTATGTGTATGTGTATGTGTATGTGTATGTGTATGTGTATGTGTATGTGTATGTGTATGTGTATGTGTATGTGTATGTGTATGTGTATGTGTATGTGTATGTGTATGTGTATGTGTATGTGTATGTGTATGTGTAGTGTATGTGTATGTGTATGTGTATGTGTATGTGTATGTGTATGTGTATGTGTATGTGTATGTGTATGTGTATGTGTAGTGTATGTGTATGTGTATGTGTATGTGTATGTGTATGTGTATGTGTATGTGTATGTGTATGTGTATGTGTATGTGTATGTGTATGTGTATGTGTATGTGTATGTGTATGTGTATGTGTATGTGTATGTGTATGTGTATGTGTATGTGTATGTGTATGTGTATGTGTATGTGTATGTGTATGTGTATGTGTAGTGTATGTGTATGTGTATGTGTATGTGTATGTGTATGTGTAGTGTATGTGTATGTATGTGTATGTGTATGTGTATGTGTATGTGTATGTGTATGTGTATTGTATGTGTATGTGTATGTGTATGTGTATGTGTATGTGTATGTGTATGTGTATGTGTATGTGTATGTGTATGTGTATGTGTATGTGTATGTGTATGTGTATGTATGTGTATGTGTATGTGTATGTGTATGTGTATGTGTATGTGTATGTGTATGTGTATGTGTATGTGTATGTGTATGTTGTGTATGTGTTATGTGTAGTGTATGTGTATGTGTATGTGTATGTGTATGTGTATGTGTATGTGTATGTGTATGTGTATGTGTATGTGTATGTGTATGTGTATGTGTATGTGTATGGTGTATGTGTGTATGTGTATGTGTATGTGTATGTGTATGTGTATGTGTATGTGTATGTGTATGTGTATGTGTATGTATGTGTATGTGTATGTGTATGTGTATGTGTATGTGTATGTGTATGTGTATGTGTATGTGTATGTGTATGTGTATGTGTATGTGTACGTGTATGTGTACGTGTATGTGTACGTGATGTGTACGTGTATGTGTACGTGTATGTGTACGTGTATGTGTACGTGTATGTGTACGTGTATGTGTACGTGTATGTGTACGTGTATGTGTACGTGTATGTGTACGTGTATGTGTACGTGTATGTGTACGTGTATGTGTACGTGTATGTGTACGTGTATGTGTACGTGTATGTGTACGTGTATGTGTACGTGTATGTGTACGTGTATGTGTACGTGTATGGTACTGTATGTGATGTGTATGGTACGTGTATGTGTACGTGTATGTGTACGTGTATGTGTAGTGTATGTGTACGTGTATGTGTACGTGTATGTGTACGTGTATGTGTACGTGTATGTGTACGTGTATGTACGTATGTGTACGTGTATGTGTACGTGTATGTGTACGTGTATGTGTACGTGTATGTGTACGTGTATGTGTACGTGTATGTGTACGTGTATGTGTACGTGTATGTGTACGTGTATGTGTACGTGTATGTGTACGTGTATGTGTACGTGTAGGTGTACGTGTAGGTGTAGTGTATGTTAGTGTATGTGTAGGTGTATTGTATGTAGTGTTGTGTATGTGTATGTGTATGTGTATGTGTAGTGTATGTGTATGTGTATGTGTATGTGTGTTGTGTATGTGTATGTGTATGTGTATGTGTATGTGTATGTGTATGTGTATGTGTATGTGTATGTGTATGTGTATGTGTATGTGTATGTGTATGTGTATTGTATGTGTATGTGTATGTGTATGTGTATGTGTATGTGTATGTGTATGTGTATTGTATGTGTATGTGTATGTGTATGTGTATGTGTATGTGTATGTGTATGTGTATGTGTATGTGTATGTGTATGTGTATGTGTATGTGTATGTGTATGTGTATGTGTATGTGTATGTGTATGTGTATGTGTATGTGTATGTGTATGTGTATGTGTATGTGTATGTGTATGTGTATGTGTATGTGTATGTGTATGTGTATGTGTATGTGTATGTGTATGTGTATGTGTATGTGTATGTGTATGTGTATGTGTATGTGTATGTGTATGTGTATGTGTATGTGTATGTGTATGTGTATGTGTATGTGTATGTGTATGTG